>JAQQSZ010007751.1:0-13224 GCA_028646595.1 Phalanger gymnotis | reverse complement strand
TTCTAGGGAAAAATACATGGGAATCAATCACAGGGTCACCATAATAACAAAGTCATCTAAAAATAAAAAGTTGAATGGATATTTGACTTAAATTTGTAATATAGATAAAGCAAGCAAAAAAATCAATAAATTTATCTAGATAAAATCCTAAACTAGAAGCTTTCTGAACAGTCTCTAACAGTTCCTACATCTTCAGAAAGAATCCTCATATTTTAAAGATTTGTCTTTCCATTTTGATGCCTTCTAATTCTTCATCAAGATGTAAACAGAACTCTGGATTTTTGAAGGCTATGCTACAAGAATGAGAATTCTGCCAATTTCTATGTTTCTTTCTTCGTCTGTTTTTTGGTTTGTATCTGTGATTTCATTTGTATAGGGGGAACTCCTGGTGAGTAAACTGCCTCAACTACTCCATATTGGCAACCGTCCTATACTATGTCATTTGAGAGAGAGTCAGCTGGGGCATTGAGTAGTTAAATAACTAACATCTAGTACGTGTCTGAGTCAGGCCTTAGAAAAAGGTCTTCCTGATTCTGAGACTAGCTCTCTATCCACTATTCCATGCTGCCTTGCATATACACATAGTTTAGAAAATTGAGTTTTCTGTCCTCTGTACATCCCTTGAACAAGTTCCTTCATATAAGTGGTAAGGCTCTATTAAAGAACAGAAGCACATAGACTTTAAAGATCCTTAGCCTGGCAACTGATAAAGGCAAGGCACTGTAAAATGAACAGGCTTCTAATGCCAGCAACTTTTCAGTTTCCTACCATAACAGCTGCATTATGAGCACTGAATTATATGATTTAAAAAATAGGCATTTATACACAGGCTTACTTTTGTTCAGTCCATATGCTTTTCTGTAATGACATCTATGACCTAATGCTACTGGAACAGCTTCATAACAATCAGAAAGGCGTGTTAGGCACTATTCTGGAAGGTGGTATTTACTTGCTCTATGCCCATTTTGCCACAACTATTTTTCTCCTTAAAGACAGACTTATTGTACATAATTATCCACCTGAGGTCAGTGGTCCTTTCAAACTAAATCATTTACTTAAAATAAATAACTTCTCAAGAAAAAAAAGGATCATGGAGAAAGATTTACAGCACTGGGGGAGGGGGGTCCTCTCTTCAATGCACCTCATGGCTAAGTTCTAACTAGAACTAAAGTAGCTATAATAAATAACATATATCAATCCCAGTTGCCAATTAAGGGAAGAATTCTGGTTTGACCAGCAGAATGAGTACATGTTGTCTGCAGAGACTTGGGTTGGTGAATTTTAAGTAGGAAAAAGAAGTGAAAAATCTAATCTACAACTGGGAGGGGAACATGATTTAACTGAGAACAGAAACAAGATAGAAAACTACAGAAACTTGATCAGACTAAAGGTAGTATAAGTAGAGAAAAAGAATATTCAAATGCCTGCCTATACTAGTAGAGGAGAATGGACCAATATACTAGTAAAATGATAGTGCTTTTTCTGATTTTGAGTTATTTAAATGTGCATGATTTCAACAAAACTAAGTGTAAAGATTAAAAACCTAACAGAAATGCATAAATTAGAGGAGGTAACTGTCAAGTGTCATATAACAATATGATACTTGTTTTTTCCTTTAGGAATGTTTTATTTATAGTATTCAGAGGTGGGGGACAGGTTTTTATCACTTTCAGTTCCAACTTAACTGTTGTCTCTTCTCTTTTCATTCCTGGGCACCCAACAGAACTTTTCCTTGTGTTAATTATGCACAGACAAGCAAAGCAGATCATGGCCATGTTGGCAAAGGTGAAACTTTCTTCAATGAAGCTATTTTGTAAGCAGGTGTGAATTATCCATAGAAAATCATCTCTTTCACATCACTTTTGGGAAAGAAAGAGAAGGATGTTTTTGAGTTTCATTTTGGTTCAAATACACATTTGTTGGAAACGTGCCATCAGAATTTTCTACATTGCTTAATAATCCTATTTAAGATACTAAATCCATAATTTAAGGCTTTGGATTGTCAATATCCCCAAATTCCAGATTATGTGATTTGTGGGTTATACATGATGATCTGTGTTCTTCCATTCCTCTGAAGCTTGGGACAAAGCACTTGTCATTCTGAAGGCAGTCATACCATGACAAAAACCTCAAGGGTCAAGTACTTGGCTGGGAACATGAGCAAGCAGCCAAAGACTCAGACTATTGAATCTTTTTTTAGTGACAAAGAAGATCAAAACATACAGTCAGAAGAAATCAACAAAGTCAAAAAACTTACAGCAAAAGCCTCCAAGAAAAATATGAACTGGTCTCAGGCCATGGAAGAGCTCAAAAAGGATTTGGAAAGGCAAGTAAGAGAAGTAAAGAAAAAATTGGGAAGAGAAATGAGAGTGATGCAAGAAAATCATGAAAAACAAGTCAACAACTTGCTAAAGGAGACCCAAAAAAACTGAAGAAAATAACACCTTAAAAAACAGACTAACTCAAATTGCAAAAGAGCTCCAAAAAGCCAATGAGGAGAAGAAAGCTTTAAAAGGCAGAATTAGCCAAATGGAAAAAGAGGTCCAAAAGACCACTGAAGAAAATACTACCTTAAAAATTAGAATGGAGCAAGTGGAAGCTAGTGACTTTATGAGAAATCAAGAAATTTTAAAACAGAACCAAAAGAACGAAAAAATGGAAGACCATGTGAAATATCTCACCGGAAAAAACCACTGACCTGGAGAATAGACCCATGAGAGATAATTTAAAAATTATTGGACTACCTGAAAGCCATGATCAAAAAAGAGCCTAGACATCATCTTTCAAGAAATTATCAAGGAAAACTACCCCTGATATTCTAGAACCAGAGGGTAAAACAGAAGTTGAAAGAATCCACTGATCGCCTCTTGAAAAAGATCCCAAAAACTCCTAGGAATATTGTAGCCAAATTTAACAGTTCCCAGGTCAAAGAGAAAATATTGCAAGCAGCCAGAAAAAAACAATTAGAGTACTGTGCAAACACAATCAGGATGACACAAGATCTAGCAGCTTCTACATTAAGGGATCAAAGGTCTTAGAATATGATATGCTGGAGGTCAAAGGAGATAGTATTAAAACCAAGAATAACCTACCCAGCAAAACTGAGTATAATACTCCAGGACAAAATATGGATTTTCCATAAAATAGAGGACTTTCAAGCATTCTTGAAAAAGAAAAGACCAGACCAGAAGAGAAAATCTGACTTTCAAATACAAAAATCAAGAGCAGCATGAAAAAGTAAACAGGAAAGAGAAATCATAAGGGATTTACTAAAGTTAAAATGTTTTGGTTATATTGCTACATGGAAAGATGGTATTTTTAACTCATGAAACCTTTCTAAGTATTAGGGTGGTTGAAGGGAATACACACACACACACACACACACACACACATAGACAAAGGGCACAGAGTGAGTTGAATATGAAGGGATGATATCTACAAATAAATAATACAATTAAGGGGTGAGAAAGAAATATATTGGGAGGAGAAAGGGAGAGATACAATGGGGTAAATTATCTCACATAAATGTGGCAAGAAAAAGCAGTTCTATTAGAAGGGAAGAGGGGGCAGGTGAAAGGGAATGAATGAATCTTACTCTCATCAGACTTGACTTAAGGAAGGAATAACATACACACTCAATTGGGGGGGTAAGAGAGAGGGGATGATATAAGGGAGGGAAGATGGGGGAAGAGGTAATCAAGAGCAAACACTTTTGAAAAAGGACAGGGTCAAGGAGATAAAATTGAATAATCGGGGACAGGATAGGATGAAGGGAAATATAGTTAGTCTTTTACAACATGACTGTTATGGAAGTGTTTTTCATAATGATACATGTGTGGCCTATGTTAAATTGCTTGCCTTCCCAAGGAGGGTGTGTTTGGAGGGAAGAAGGGAGAAAATCTGGGACTTAAAGTTCTAAAAACAAATGCTCAAAAAAAAGTTTTTTACATGCAATTGGGAAATAAGATATACAAGCAATGGGGTATAGAAATCTATCTTGCCCTACAAGAAAGTAAGGGGAAAGGGGATGGGGGAGAGTGGGGTGACAGAAGGGAAGGCAGACTGGGGAAAGGGGCAATCAGAATATATGCCGTCTTTGGGTAGGGGGAGGGTAGAAATGGGGAGAAAATTTGTAACTCAAAATCTTGTGGAAATCAATATTGAAAACTCAAAAATATTAAATAAAAAAATAAAGAAAAAAAGACCAGAACTGAATAGAAAGTTCGACTTTAAAATACAAGAATCAAGAGAAACATGAAAATGTAAACAGGAAAGAGAAGCCATAAGTGACTTATTAAAGTTGAACTGCTTACATTCCTACATGGAAAGATGATATCTGTAACTCATGAGAACTTTCTCAGTATTAGGGTAGTTAGTGGGAATATATATCTATATCTATGTGTGGGTGTATGTATATATGTGTGTGTATATATGTGTGCATGTATATGCATACATGTGTATTACATATGTATGTATACATATATACACATACATATCTACATATACACACATTTCGACAGAGGGCACAGGGTGAGCTGAATATGAAGGGATGATACCTAAAAAATAAAATTAAGTGTTGAGGGGAATATACTAAGAGAAAGAGAAAAGGAGAGGTATAATATAGTGAATCATCTCACATAAAAGAGGCAAGAAAGAGCTTTTACAATGGAGGGGAAGGAGGGGGGAGGTGAGAGAGAATAAGAGAGCCTTACTCTTACTGGATTTGGCTTAAGGAGGCAATAACACACACTCAATTGGGTATGGAAATCTATCTTCCCTTGCAGGAAAGCAGGGAGGAAGGATATAAGAGAGGGGGATAATAGGAGGGACGACAGATTGGGGGAAGGGATAATCAGAAGCAACACTTTTGTGGGGGGACAGGTCAAGGAGAGAATGGAATAAATGGAGAGAAGGACAGATAGAGGGAAATGTGGTTAGTCTTTCACAACATGACTATTACGAAGTGTTTTGCATGGCTACACATATATGACCTATATTGAATCATTGCTTTCTTGATGAGGGTGGTTGGGGAGGGAGGAAGGGAGAGAATGTGGAACCCAAAGCTTTAAAAAATGAATGTTTAAAAATTGTTTTTGCACACAACTGGGAAATAAGATATACAGGCAGTGGGGTATAGAAATTTATCCTTCCCTACAGGAAGATAGAGGAGAGGAGGCAGATTGGAGGAAGGGGGGGGGTCAGAGTGCACGCTGTCCTGGGGTCGGGGGAGGGGAGAGATGGGGAGAAAATTTGGAATTCAAAATCTTGTGGAAGTGAATGTTGAGGTAGTATATCTAGTCTGTGAACATGAACAAAAAAAATGTGAAAACTTGGGATGAACACATCTCACTTCATTTGTCTCTGCTTCCTGGAATCCCAAGTTCAGCTCCACTGCCCTTTGCTGTAGGAGGGCTTCCTTGATCCCTCCAGTTATTAGTGCTTTTTCTGTCCCTCTGCAAGTATTTTGGATTTACTTTGTGCATATGTTGTTTATATGTTTGCATATTTATTGTTTCCTTTGGTAAAATGCAAATTCATTGAGCACAAGGACTATTTCCTTGTTATGTTTTTGTCCCCCATTCCTATGTTGGATTAATAAATACTTGTTGACTGATAGGAATATGATTGAATTCTTTAACTCCTCTGAACTTCAAGTATTTGAAGGGTTATCATGTGGAAGAAGGATTAAACTCATTCTGCTTGTCCCCAGAGAGCAGATACAGAAGCAATAAAGTGGAAATTGCAAAAGATGTTTTTGACTTTGTCAAGAAAAGCTTCTGAACGAGGAGAGCTCACTAAAGGTAAAAGTAGCTGCCTCCTAAGATAGATTCTAGATTGACCCTTGTTAGAGGTAGAGCTTGGATGGGATTTCTTATTCAGGTAGGGGTTGGATTTGATGATCTCTGAAGTCTCTTTTGAATTTGATATTTTGTGATTCCTGCTATAAAATTCTATAGTCACTTTATAAGCATTCTTATGTATTTTTTTAAAAAGTAAAATATTTTCTGGTTAAAAAAACAAGTTGGTTCCCAGAAAGGCAAATTTTCATTATTCCTTCTGAAAATCTTCAGACTCTTTACCTATGGAATTTATTTTAATGTTAAAACTTCTGGTTTTTTTTGTTTTGTTTTGTTTTTGTTTTTGCAGGGGGGAAAGGCAGGGCAATTGGGGTTAAGTGCCTTGCCCAAGGTCACATAGCTAGTAAGTATGTCAAGTGTCTAAGGCTGGATTTGAACTCAGGTCCTCCTCACTCCAGGGCCGATGCTCTACTTGCTGCGCCACCTAGCTGCCCCCTGTTTTGTTTTTTAAAAGATTAACTGGAGACTTCAAAGTAGTTTTAGAGAAGCAAATTGTTTAGTCATTTCAGTATGTGCTCTCTCATACTACTTGCTGTGGTTCCCCCTTACACTCACAACTTTTGGCTATCACAATTTAGGCAAGAAGACACTAAAATTAAACTTGTAGATGACTTAACTTACTCATTAACTCCTAAGAAAGTTTTACCGTACCTCAGTGGTATTAATTCTGTCATCTTCATGGACTGAGCTGGATGGCAATGGAGTTTCAGACTTGCTTCCAGGTGGTGATGCTAAGTTATGGGAAACATTGTTTCTCACCATATTCACATCAAGCTGTGCGCTGAGCTGTGATTGGTTAATCGTAGTCAGTTGACCATGCTGTATCATTGCTGGCAGCCTAGTATCTGCAGGCTGAAGCCTTGGTCTCACGGCTGCCATCTGACGGTGGGAACTATATTGAGCTGTTTCTGTACTCTGAGTATTTTGCTTCTACAAAAGCAAAATTGGAAAGGAATAATTTCCCAAAAACATGTTGCTAGCAAAAAGTGATTTGCTTTCTTTAGACTGAAAAAAAAGCCTTGCTGATATAAACATTATTCCTAGTTTAAAATAATCCTGAGAATTTAAGTCAGCAAAAAGGTTTTGTTAAGTAACAACCAAAAAAGGCATTTCATAAGTGACGATTTACATTCTGCTTTTATATTCTTTCCATGTTAATTAAATGTAAGCACATATCACTAAGAGTTTTGCATGGTGTATGTTTCAAAATATTGATGATTATGAGAGCACTTGACAAAATTAAGCAATTATTAGTGACTACACTGGACATATCAATTCCTTAAACTCTGTTTCTCATTCCTTGCTTATTTCAGAAAAGGTTTAGGGGACTACTGAATATAGTATGGTCCTTGGTTAAAATATATGTATGTATAGGCCAGAACTAGCTCATATGACATAATAGCTTCCATATTCATAACACTCATAGCTTCAGATTGACTGATTATTTTTTCAAGTTTTTAATTTAATATTTAATGTTTTATTTTTCCCCAATTACATGTAAAAGCAATTTTAACAATTTTTTTTCAAATTTTGAGTTTCAAATTCTCTTATCCTCCATCCCCCACCCCCGCATTGAGAAGGCAAGCATTTTGACATAGGATATACATATGTAGTGATGCAAAACACATTTCCATGTAAGTCATACTATGAAAGAAAACAAAGACAAAAACCCCCCAAAAGTAAAGAAAGTAAAGAAAAAGTAGCTTTGATCTGCATTCAGGCTCTACCAGTTCTTTCTCTGGAGATAGACAGCACCTTTCATCATAAGTCCTTCAGAACCTTCTTGGATCATTGTATTGCTGAGAATAGCTAAGTTATTCACAGATCATCATACAGTATTGCTGTTACTATGTACAATGTTCTCCTGGTTCTGCTTATTTTACTTTGCATCAGTTCATTTAAGTCTTTCCAGGTTTTTCTGAGAGTATCCTGCTTGTCATTTCTCATAGCACAATAGTATTCCATCACAATCATATACAACTTGTTCAACCATTCCCCAACCGATGGGCATCCTCTCAATTTCCAATTCTTTGCCACCACAAAAAGAGCTGCTATAAATATTTTTCTACACATTTTTGTATCTCTTTGGCACATAGATCTAGTAGTGATATTGCTGGGTCAAAGAGTTTTATAGTATATAGGTTTTTGGGCGTAGTTCCAAATTGATCTCCAAAATGGTTGAATCAGCATACAACTTCAGCAAGGGTGCATTACTTAGCATTCCAATTTTTCCACATCCCCTACAACATTTTTTTTCTTTTTCTGTCACATAAGTCAATCTGATTGGTATGTGGTGGTAGCTCAGAGTTGTTTTAATTTGAATTTTTCTAATCAACACTAATTTAGAGCATTTTTTCATCTCACTATAGATAACTTTGATTACTTCATATGAAAACTGACAGTTCATATCCTTTGACCATTTATCAATTGAGGAATGAATCGTTTCTATAAATTTGATTCAGTTTTCTCTATATTTGAGAAATGAGATCTTTATCAGAGAAACTTGCTATATAATTTTTTTCATGGTGATGATTACTAAGTATTTCCTTTCATCCTATTTTCCCTGTTTATCCCACCCTCTCTCCCCATTTAGCCTGTACATTCTCAAGTTTTTTGCTTCTGACTTTTACCTCTCCCAATCTGCCCTCCCTTCTATCCCCCCTCCACTCCTACTTTCCTATATGGTAAGATAGATTTCTACACCTGAGTGTGTATGCTATTCCCTCTTTGGGCCACTTCCAATAAGATTACGGTTCACATGCTTCCCCCTCCCCTCACTTCTCCCACATTCCCCTCCACTGTAAAATCCCTTTTGGGCCTCTTTTATGTCAGATAATTTACCCCATTCTACCTCTCCCTTCTCCAGTGCATTCTTCTTTCTCACCCTTGTGATCTAAGAGTTCTGGAAACCACCACTGCCAGCACAGCCCACACGGCACTGGACTGTACTGCCACCCAGGTATAACAGACCTTCCCTGCTGATCTTCTGTCTTGGGCTGGAAAATTTTTCACTTCATCCTTTTTTGTGTTTTGCCACTCAGAATTTGTTTTAGGGCATTATATAAAGGCGTTTGGAGAGGCTTAGGGGAGAGCTCAGAAGAGTCCCTGCCTTTTCTTTGCCATGTTGACCTGATTAATTGGTTATTGAAGTGATTAAACTGAACGGTCAGATTTGAAAGTAAAGCTTGAAAGTCACAAGGTCACCATATTAGTCCGTTGTGCTATCTGGGTCACTGCTTTTTAGCATTAATGAGACTTGTTTTTTTAATTGAAGCAATGAATTCAGACTCTGCAAGGATTAGAATTAAAAGTATTAGAGGACGAACCTCCTAACTTAACCAGAGTTCAGATGTACAGTATGGCAGGAAGAAGGAGGATTTTACTTACTGTGCCTCCAGTATTCTCAAACTTCTCATAATGGAGAACATTTTAAGGTGCTGGTTGGGGTGCTGAGTTTTAAAAGCATATGCAGGGGAAGGAAGGATAAAAAGATAGGGAAGAGAAAAAGCAGAAAGTGCAAAGATGGATAGGAAAAAGTTTTAAGGTCAAAGCTACCTTTGTCAAATGAAAAATGAAATTGATAGTTACCAGTCTGTAAATATTGTTGTATCATGTAAACATGGTGAAGAATAATTAATTCTATATAACAGCATACATTTTAACTACAACCTTTTTATTTATATTGTCGAAATTTAAATTAAGGTAAACTGAGGCACAAGTTCCTGCTCACAATCAATTTATTAGCAAAGCATGGATTTATCAATAAACAAGGTCTCAGCCACCTGAGCAAGCTAAGACCCCCCCCAAATGAGTGCTGAAATATCATTTTTACAGGCAAAAGGGGGAGCATCTAAAACGTAGAAGCATAATCATAGATAGGGATAAAATTACCACTGCTTACAAGGTCAGAAGCATCATAGACATGAGAGGCAATATGACTGCCTGGAATTCAGGAAGGAGGGGCTAGCAACAATCCCTCGTCCTATCTTGTTGCTAGGAAATTCTGATTGACTTCATCTACCTGTAAGAATGTCTAATGGTAAGTAGTTAACAGATTTCTTCTAATTGTACAAAGATAGTTAGTAGTACAAAGATAACAAGTTTCTTTTAACTTTTAGGGAAACCATACTTTTAACTCAGAGAGAAAGGCTGAACTTGTGAACCTATGAGCTTCTGAACTTAATTCAAAGACAAATATGACAGGCAGTTATACAAAATATCAGCAGTTGATACAGACTAGAATCAATTACAAAATGGAATCAATTTTTATTTTCTCAATACTATTTAGGCTATTTCACTATATTGGTTAGGCCCATTTTAACCTGGATGTAGAAACTTAGGACCTGAAATGGCTGTCTAGGGCTGTCAGTTTTAAAGTCATCTCCATAACATTTCTGTCAATTCCATCAAACTTCCAACTTACCATCCTAGTTGCCAACCTAGCTCAAAAGAAATTAAACTTGTTTTGTTCTTTACTGTGTATTCCTGTCTGCCCGCCTCTATTGTTGTCCTTTTCAATCTTTTTTTCCTCTTTCTGCATTCTACAGCAACAGTTTTCTGATCATGAATCAGCTTCCATAATTCAAGCTTCCTTTTTCCACACTTTAAACGGTAATACAAAAATCTGTTCTGCTTATAACTATTCTCTTGTTACAAATGAGCTCGTTTAATATACTTCAGGCATCTCTGCTTAACAGAAAATGGATCCATTACATATACACACACATAAAAACATACATTATCTATATATGTGCGTATGTATATGGATTGGACTTACATAGTTGTGTGTATATTGGGCCTGCAACATACATGTTACACATGTGCAGGTATTGTACTTGTTTTATGTGTGTGTACTGGACTTCTAACATAGATATGCTACATGTGTACATAGACTTGGCATGCAGCACATATGTCATATATGTCTTTCTATATTGCACCTATATTTTCATTGATACAGTAAATTCTTAGGTAAGAAAATCCCTCTACCGATGCACTTTCTCTGCATCTTACAGATTTCTAAAAGTCGCTTAAGTCACTAACATACTTTCACAACATCACCTCTGTATGCCCCTTTCTCTCTGCTTATACAGCTGCAGTCCTACTATAGGCACTTATTAGCTCATTTTCTGCAAGTGGCCTTTCCAAGTGCCCTCAGCTGCTAGAGCCTTCTCCTCTGAGGTTACTTTCTATCTACACTGTATATTGTGTATATACTTACTTATATCTTGTCTTGCCTATTACACTATAAACCCCTTGAAGGCAGGGATTATTTTTACTTTCCTTTGTATCTTTGTGCTTAGTATAGCATTTGGAACACAGTAAGAGCTTAGTAAATGTTGACTGACTGACTCACTAGGGTGACACAGCCAATATATGTCAGAGGCAGGACTTGAACCCTGGTCTGCACTGCTTTTAGGCCAGCTCTCTATTCGCTACACTATGTCACTTCAGTTATGTGTTTGTATTTACGTATAATATGTGATATATACATTCACTAGACTTCTGATTTCATTACTCTAGGTAAGGAACTCCCTTTACCAATGAGGAGCTGTGCCTGCTCCTGAACCTAGCCTTGGACTTAACAGAGTTACCTAATTCTTGAAGGTACTAACTACTGGGGTACTCAGTTAAATAACTTGCCTGGAAAATACTAAGTCTGTAAGTGATAGAAGAATTACTGACCTGCTTTGGTGGAGGAAGTTTCCACATCAAGAGTAACATCACTGATGAAATCACAGGTTCAAACAGTTATCTCTAGCCATATACAAGAACACGTGCATGCATATGTATACACACGTTTTCATACTGGGAGATCTCTATACCAATAAAGCCACCGACATGATTTAAAAAAACCCACAAATATATATTCACACATATATATGCACACATATACAGATGTATCTACCTGTACAAATATATTCTTGTGGGTGTGGGGAGGGACTGGTCACTTGAGTCACTGGTAAAGAGAACTCGTATTGAGGAAAATGATAACAATTTCTATAATGCAGATGAACAACTGATCTGCTATTTAGTCTTAGAGAGTTGTTTGGTACAGCAAGAGGTCACATACCCAGTATGTCAGAAGGAGGAAGTGAGGCCAAGGCTCCTGGCCTCTGAAGACCTCTTGATAAAAAGATGGAAGTCTTGGATGGCGGAATGTCAATGGATTCTACATTGCCCTTTTGCTTTCTGGCTTTTTCCTACTCTGAAGCACAAATCTTACCATGTGAATCCTCTACTAATGAAGCTTCATATGGCTGACTACTGCCTTTGGATTAAAATACAACTCCTTCAATGGGTATTTAAAGATCTTCACATTCTGACTTTACTCTCCTTTTCCAGGCTGATGACATATTACTTCCTCTCACATATTCCAAGTTCTAGGCAAATTGGCCTACTTCATGCTTTCTGCACATGACAATCAATCTCCATCTATGCCTATCTAAAGGTTGTCCACTACATCTGGAATGCTCTCCCTTCTCAACTCTGCCCTTGGAAGCCTCCTTTCAATGACCAGCTCAAGGGTCACTTTCCATGTGGGGATTTAACCGACCTTGCCAGTATATCCATGATTCCTCCTTGAGGGTAGAGATCATCTAGAACTGTTCTTGTCACAGAATTAGCACTTAATAAATGTTTGTGAAAGTAAAAGGCTATTGACTGGCAATGGCTAAGCAAATCATGGTACCTGAATGTAATAGAACATTAGTTTACCATAAGAAAAGATCAATGTGAAGAATTTAGAGAAGCATGGGAGGACTTTTATGAAATAATGAAGAGTTAAGTAAGCAGACCCCAGAAAACAATACATATAATAACTAAAACAACATAAATGGAAAGAGTTACATGAATGGATAAAAAAGGAAGCTGAATGATAAAGACTAAACTTGGCTCTGGAGGATATGTGAAAAAATGTAACTCTCTTGCAGAGGTGATGGTGTTGCTTGCTGAATACATTGACAGATTTATTTAATATGCTGGTCAGTTCTGCTGTACTGAGTCTTCATTCTTTTTGATTATTTGTTTTACTCACAAAGAATGGCTCACCCAGTGAAAGGATGGATATGTTTGGAAATGAAAGTCATGTGAAAACAAAGGATATCAATAAAATATTTTTAAAACACTAGTTGATTCTACATAAAGGGATTGAAGGGCTTGGAATATGATATTCCAGAGGTCAATGGAGCTAGGATTAAAACCAAAAATCACCTAACCAGCAAAATTGAGTATCATGCTCCAAGGCAAAATATGGACTTTCAATAAAAGAGGACTTTCAAGCTTTCTCAGTGAAAAGACCAGAGCTGAATAGAAAATTTGACTTTCAAACACAAGAATCAAGAGAAGCATGAAAAGGTAAACAAGAAAT
>JAQQSZ010007750.1:0-13224 GCA_028646595.1 Phalanger gymnotis | reverse complement strand
TTTCATTGAGCCTTACTAGGTGCTAAGCCCCAGGCCCAAACCCCTATTAGGTGTGGAACCTATGTGGGTGTGGATTGGTGACTGGGGTGGGGCCCAAGGTGGGGCTGGCTAAGGGGAGGTGCTAACTCCAGAGCCATGCCCTATTAGGTGTTAACCTAACCTATGTGGATGTGAACCTCCCAGGGTCCTAAGGGGAGGGACTAAGTCAAGAACCAATCATAGCAGCCTAAATTCTGGTCATTCAGATGACAGTTGATGATGTCTGAAGCCCTATAAGAAGGGAGGACAGAGCCATTTGTGCAGGGCTCTCTCTTGAGATGGTGTTGATGCAAGAGACTCCAGGCAGCTGTAGCCAAGGGCCCTCCAGCTTGTAACCATCCATGCTGAGACTTTGTTGAACTCTGGTAACTACGTATTGGCATTTGAATCAGACAAGGTCTGTCTGTTCATGTTTGTAATTTGTTTGTATTTTGTTCTGAAGTTCAGTGTGCTGGTCTTTTTCACCTGAGCTAAGTGGATGATATTTGTATGCTGAATTAAAGTAAAAAACCCCTTCACCTTGCTTTCCTTAGTTAAGCAGATCAAAAGAACCTGTGCTGTTGGCAGCTTTCTGGGTGCTGGCTGTGGGTGGATCTTACACCCCCACAGAAGCTGCTAGCTGGATTGTGGAAACAAGTGAGCAGAACCAGAACAATACTGTAACGGCAATATTGTACAATGATCAACTGTGAATGATTTAGCTGTTCTCAGCAATACAATGATCCAAGAAAATTCCAGAGGACTCATGAGGAAAAAAATGCCATCCACCTCCAGAGAAAGAACTGATGGAGTCTGGATTCAGATCAAAGCATACTATCTTTCACTTTCTGTATTTTTTCATGTTTCCCCCCTTTGGGTATGTGTCTTCTTTTACAACATGACTAATATGGTAAAATGCTTTGCATGATTGAACATGTACAACCTTCGTCAAATTGCTTACTGTCTCAGGGAGGTCAGAGATGAGGGAGGGAGAGAGAAAAATTTGGAACTCAAAAAAAACATTTTAAATTGTTTTTACATGTACCTAGCATAAAATAAATTTTTTAAAAAACATAAAAAACTGCATCCTCCTAAAGAATATAATCTCCTTGAAGGCAAGAGCTATACATCATTTTGTTTTTCTATGCCCCAGAACCTAGCACAGTCTTCTGAACACAGGCTCTATTTTAATAAATGCATAACGGGTTAGATTACAAGCGCAACTGCTGCAGACATTTTACATATGAGGAAACTGAGGTTGAAATTAAGTGATTTACCCAAGGTCACATAGCTAGTAAGTTTGGGAAATAGAATTCAAAACTAGGCCCCCAAATTGCCCATCAAATGCCCATTCTACCATGGCACACCACTTCCCACTATTCTTAAAGAATAATAGCTCATAATCTCACTCATGTTATTTCTATAGCACATTATGGTTAACAAAGTACTTTATACTCAGTTATCTCATTTTGTCTTCATAATAAGCCTGTCCTAGTAGAATGCAAATAGGACTATCTCTATTTGATGTATTCTCTTTGCCCATTCCTTAAAGTTCAATGCACCTCTTATACGAAACCTTTTCTAATATCTCTAGGTGGTAATAACTTTTCCCTTCGGCCCTCACATTTCACTGCCTTGTAACTACCTATGCATTTATCATGTGATATTGTGTATTATATTCTAGTTATGTGTTGGTGTCTTGAATCTCTATTAAAGACTGTGAGATGCATAAGTTTAAGGACAATGTGACTTATCTTTATATCCCACTAACTTCTAGCAGACAACTAGGTGGTGGAGTGGATAGCACAACTGAGTTTGGAATCAGTAAGACTTCATGAGTTCAAATCTACCCTCAGACACTTACTAGCTGTGTCACCCTATGCGAATCACTTCACCTTGTTTGCCTCAGTTTCACCATCTGTAAAATGTGCTGGAGAAGGAAATGGCAAACCCTTCCAGCAGTATCTTTGCCAAGAAAACTCCAAATGGGGTCGTGGACTCTCCTCATGGAAAGTCAGACATGACTGAACAACAAAACTTCTAGCAGAGTATTTTGCATGCACTAGGTCCCACTGTTTGTTGTATTGTATTATATTGCTGATTTAGCCAAGGTCATACTAGAGCAAAAGGCTGAATAAACTGAGATCATCTGACTCCAAAACCTATACACTGCGTGTCGCCTGCCTCCAACAGAGTTTGTGATGGAATGTTCAATTCCATTCAAGTGCACCAGTGTTTTGTCTTGTTTTTTCATCTCTACAACACCAACAAAACCCGTTTTGACCAATTTTAGAGATATAGGGACTCTTCTCTTTACTTTTTTTTGAAGCTGTGGAAAAGCCCCATAGTCACCCAGTAAGAGGCAAAAACAGATTGTACTCTGGAGAGAAGCAATTTACTACTAAGAAGATAAAATAGGAAGAGCTTTGGGGACAGAAAAATAAGTCAAGTCAAGCCAGCAAGCATTTATTGCTACACGTCTAGTACGGTGTCTGGCACAGTCCTTGCCCTCAGAGAGCTTATATTCTAATGAGGGAAGAAAATGTCAAAAAGGGAGCTGAAATTGGGAGGTGGGGCTGGGGAAGGAGAAGATATCATATGAAGGAGAAAAATGACCAGAGAATCAGGAGCAGACCTTGGAGAGGAATGAGCAAGTGAACATTGCTGCTTTCAAAATGGAGGTTCTAGGACAAACTGACCAATCAAAGGAAGTGGGGAGGGAGGGAGGGAGGCATCTTCAGGACAAGGCTTCTGGGGAGAGAAAAGACCAGAGAGGCAGGAGCTGGTCCTGGAGAGGGATGAAGGAGGAACATGAGTCCTTCCTCACAATGGAGGTTACGGGAAGAAGTGACCAATTCCAGAATTTGTCAGAATCAAGTCTAGACCTATGATTTCACTACTTTGCAAATGTGATCTCATTTTATTCCCACAAGAACCCTGGGAGGAAGGTACTATTATTACCCTCATTTTACAGATGAGGACCTGAGGAACACAGAAATTAAGTGACTTCTCTAGGGTCACTTAGCCAGGATTTATTGGAAGAGGGGGGAGGATTTGAACTCAGGTCTCAGCTCTTCATGGTTTTAAGAGTCGGTTTCCTAACCACAATACAAAGTTATGCCAGTTATTGTCTGTGTGACTTTGGGAAAGTTTTTGCTCTTTTAGGTTGCTGTTTTCTCAGCCGTAAAATGAGGACTTTGGATTTCCTCCTCTAAATCCGAATAAGCGAGAAATGTATTTATATCAAACCACAGTTTACCTTTGACTTTACATTACAATTTCAGAGATGCTTTACTTTCATTTTGTTTGAAAATCTGCCTGCGGCTCCTAACACTTTCTTTTTTCTATCCCTGGGTCGTTAGGGTAGATAAGTTTGAACTCCAACCATCCCCCTCCCTCCACCACCTACCACCTCAGCCAACAACTCCCCTTTAGGCTTGGGTGAGGGCAGAATAACAGGACTTTCCCTAGGAGTACTTCTCTCTGTCTCCTCTCATTGTATTCACTACACTCACCAGATCTGGTTACCCCGCAGGTAGGGAAGCAGCTGAGCCTGGCTTGCTCCTCCCCTTTCTGAGCCACTTCCAAAGGTGCCGGGTACAAGGCTTGGGAAGGAGGGAAAGAGGTAGACCAGCAAGATGTCGGGGCAACAGAGCAAACTGTGGCATGCTCCCAAAGGGAGGGAAACTGAGTCTTGCTCGAGCTCCCCTAGTCCCCAAGCTTTTCTGGAAAAAAAAATAATAGAAGATAACATTTCCTGCTCTCAAAGACTTTGTTGTAGCAATTGTGATATAACAAAGAATAACATGTAGCAGCAATGTTGCCATTCTGATAGATTGAGAGCCAGGCTTGGAGCCAGGAAGATCTGAGTTTGAATTCTGCCTCAGACATTTCCTAGTTGTGTGGCTCTGGGTAAGTCACTTAACATCTGTATGCTTGTTTCTTCATCTGTAAAATGGGGATAATAAAATAGCACCTACTTCACAGGGTTGTTGTGAATGTAAGATGAAATAATATAAGTAACTCACTTTGCAAACCTTGAAGTGCAACATAAATGCAAGCTATTAAAATTATTATTTCACACCAGGGAACAAGAGAGAGAGAAAAAGCATTTATGTAGCACCTACTACATTCCAGGCACTGGAACTTTGTAAAGTAGGTGCTATCGCTATTCTTATTTTACAGTTGAGGAAACTGAGGCAAAGTGATTTGCCTATGGTCACATAGCTAAAAGCATCTGATGCTGGATTTGAGCTCTGGTCTTCCTGATTTCAGGCCTAGTACTTTATCCATGATGCCACCAGGAATGGCAGCCATCTACCTCAATACCAGGGTAGCTGGTCACTACCCTTGTAAATGGGAGAAAGCACAGTAAATGCCTCTTTGCCTTAGGGATTTGTAAAAATGAGTCAATAACTCTCATTTACAGCTCACCAGCCAGAATCAGCATTTAGCAAAATATCTGGGTTTAAATCTATCTCCCTCTGCTCCCTGGCATTACCAACAGCCTCTCTACATGGCATTCAATACTACCACATGCAATACTTTATCACTGTCACTGGCTTGAGACAAAGTGAAACAATAAACACAAAAGGGTAAACATTTTTAAGGAAAGCACTTGCCCCCTTTCTGACTTATGCAAAACTGTAGGTCTTTGGGGGCAAGCTACATGAAGAAATGTCTGGGTGCATCTCCCTTAGACTACATTTGCCCTTTGTAGAAAGCGAACCTCTTTTCAGATGTGAGTAGATCATTCTAGCCTTATAAAGAACGTGCAGCTTTGAGTGGCTTGTTAGCATGTGAAAAAGCCAGCTGAGACTGTTAATTTGCCCCCAGGACATATATTGTTTCTGTATTTTTTCCCAATCACTCATTTGCATAGATGAAAGGGAGAATCTTCTAGCTTAAAAACAGCAATGAAGGAACCCTGAACCCCAGAGCTATTTGGTAATTACTGGGGAAATGACCATTGCCTGGTAATGGTCTAGTGAAGATTTGGGAAATGTAATCATGGTCATCAAAAATTAGGGAGAAGTCATTTCCCCAAGGGGAAAGATATCTTGAGCCTGGAAGAGTTGTTGAAAGGAAAGGTTATGTGATTGGGTACTTGGCCTTCCCATCTCCTTTAGGTGGCAAGCCTCAGGGCCTGGGCCCTGAGGGAGAAGGCCCGAGTAATACCCCAGCACAAAAGGAAGGTTGGAGATGCTGCCCAATAAGGATCAAGCTAGGCAGTCCAGTGCAATGCAGAAGCTCAGCAATTAATTTCCTGAGATCTCCATGAAGAAAAATACCAAAGTCTAGCAACCCCAGAGTTGTTAGTTGTCTTAATTATGTGTATTCCTCACTGCCATTTCACTTCAAGTTTGTGCTTACTCTCTCCATAAACCGAGTATGAATTTGTGCATGAGTGTATTCCAGTATACTCCATTTAGATGGAGAGATATTTTTGCTATGCCATTTGAGTAAATGCCTTTGCTAATAGCTAATTGAGTCTACTGGCTGGTTATTTAAAAAAAAGAACATCAGTAGGGGCTTTTGAGCTATAGTTTTAGAAGACAGATTCTACAGGATGCACCCTTGTACTCTGAGAATAGTCACTCCTCTGGGGACACAACCTGCAAACTGTAGGAATATCCCAGAGGGATAAGAAACAAGGATAACTTTGGCATAAGAGAAACATCAAACTCACAGGTAGGAATTCACTTGGTCAGGAGAACAAGAGAAAGGAGAAGAGTATAAAGAAGAATCGCCGCCTTTGATCTGCCATCTGAATGGTTTGCAGCAATGCAGTATCCCCTCTGACAAGCCCTGGACCTGGTTCACCCACACTGCCTTGGCTCGGTCATCCAGTATTTGTGACCTCGTGGCTCCAGCTCTTCAGTCATTTCCATTCCACCACTGCCTGCATGGTTCTACCTCTCTTTTTTCCCATAATTCCAAAGAATAGAGGTGGGAAGGCAAGTTTATCAGTCAAAGTCAGGGCCAAGATCAGGGCAAAGGATGTGGGAGGAGAATGGGAAGATGAAGAAATAGAGAAATCTTCATTTCCCAGATTGACTTTTCATCCCAGAACTTTCCTCCACACCTCTGGGCCCCTTCTCCCCTTGGTAAGCTCCTCCCGGGGGCTTCCATTTTAGACAGGGGCCCAGGCTGGCCATCTTTCATTCCCCACCCAGCTCTGCTCCAGATTCCAAACTCCCTTTAGCTTCCTCTTGGGTGTTGTTTTTCCTTATTAGAATGTAAGTGCCTTGAAGGCAGAGACTATCTCTTTTTGCTAGTGTTTATATTCTCGGCCCTTAGCATAGTGCCTGGCATGGGGTGGGGGGGAAGTAGGTGGTGCAGTGGATAGGGTACAAAGCCTGGAGTCAGGTAGACTCATCATGAGTTCAAATCTGACCTCAGACACTTATTGGCTGTGTGACCCTGGGCACTTCAGTTCACCCTGTTTGCCTCAGTTTTCTCATCTGTAAAATGAGCTGGAGAAGGAATGGCAAACCACTCCAGAATCTTTGCCCAAAAGATCCCAGATGGAGTCATGAAGAGTAGGACATGATTGAAAAACAAGTGCATGACAACTGGTATAGAGGAAACACTTAACAAAGCCTTGCCTCTTCTACCGAACAACCCTTCTAATACTAAAAGACAACAATAAAGTCCCTCCCAAATCTTTTCTCCAGGATAACCATCCCCTTTTCCTTCAGTTGGTCCTCATATGCCTGGTTAACTTCTACAGTTTATCAATGTTCTTCCTAAAAGGTACCACCCAGACTTGAGCACAAACAACAGGGAAGCTGACCCGGGCAGACCACGGTGGGCCCATCACCTCCCTAGTCCTGGACATTACCCTCTCTTCATGCAGCCTCAGGTCTTAGGAGGTTCTCTGGCCTCTACATAGCATCATTGACTCACATTTATGGAGCTTCCAGCCTGCTAAAGTCCCCAGATCTTTTCACACCTGTATCCTACACTCCGTCTTTCTGAAATTGAGTTTTTAAAACCCAAGTGTAGCATTATCCTCCCTAAATTTCATCATAGTCTGTGTTCTATCCTGGCCAGCACTTTTTTGTTCCTGACCAGGCTACAACATGAAGCAGCTGTTCCTTGCTCCTCCCCTCCAGCCCTAGCTTTATGCAAATCCGCAAGTTAAGTAAGCATGGGGGGAGGGTGTTGGGGTGGGGGAGGCAATGTGCCTGCTAGGAGGAAGGGGAGGGGAGAGGAGGGAAATTCTCCACTCTCCCCCCGCCATTGGAAGTCCAAGACAGAACTGGCACAATCCCAGAGCGATGAGCTCACAGTGGGGACATAGAAATAGAGACAAAGAGAGATGAGTACAGAGTAGGTTGTAACTTTTCTCTTCTGTTCCTCTTAAAACCTACCAGTGGGTAGCTCCTTTTGGCTCAACTATCTTCGAAGCACTCTAATCTTAGAGACTGAATGATAGTCAACCTCTTTGTGTCAAGAGCAAGGGGATTAAGTCCCATTCCCCAGGGAACCAGAGCAAACTCCCAGCTCTGTGAGGTAGTGTTCAGCTCACACCCACTAGAAGTGTGTAATCTATGACTTCATCCATATCATTTATAAAAATGTTGCCAGGCTCAGGGTCAAGAACAGATCTCTGGGCCACTCCCCTGGAGCCCTTCCACCAAGGTGACTACTCTTTATCATGACTACTCTTCGGGTCCATTCATTCATTCAAATTAAGCTTAGACACAGGGAATCCTTTTTACCAGGTGATCAGTCATCTTGAACGCTAATACTGACCTCTTTTGTGAAGTGAATGTATTAATAAGTCAGGGATCAGGGATTTCGGTGGTGTGGGAATCCTTTCCACCCAAATAGACTGCAACCCATCTCTCACTTAGTTAGATAAGTCTTAGAGAATTGTCTCAAGTTTGGAGAACCTAAGTGACCGTAGTCACACAGGTAGTATATGTTTATTGCTGTTTGTCCTTTGTTTTCAAAAAGGACCATCACTATGTTGGGGTCAGGGTAGAGTGTGTTCAGTTGAGACTGATCACTCCAATGTAAGTGTTTATAGTCAGAATTTGAACCCAGGTCCTCCTGACTCTAGGTCCAGCCTTCCATCCTCTACAATGGGCTGTCTCTTAAGTGAATAATCACTCTATACTTTATGTCTCTCCTTAAGTTATTAGGGTGGTTTGTTTTTTTTTTTAAAAGAGGAATACATGTATACTTTAGAACTCATTATTAAGCCAGTTACTCTCAAGGTATAGACCTTTTCTTCTGGATTTTTACATGTCTCAGGTCGTGGGTCCTTTTTGTCTTAATAGTAACTTTAGGAGCAACCTAAATTCTCCCTGCGTTTCCTGTTTGCTTCCCTGTTCTCTGAGCAACTCTGACAATGGAGGAATTCTTTATATGTTTATTACAAGGGAGGGCTTCTATTTGGGGAGAAGGAGGGAGTTAAGGATGGTAACTGACATACAAAAAATGCACAGCAGTAAAACATTTTCAAATGCCCAAAAGAAAACAAAAAAAGTACAAAAACAGACACCTGGTAATGTTGTTATGTGTATATGTGTAAGATGTGTGTGAGCCCATGTAAGATGTGTGTGTATCTACACATATACATGTTGTAAATATGTCCGCATAATTTGTCTAAATGTGACTTATGAAAGGCATTGATGTCTCTAGAATCTTGCTCACCTCTCTCCAAGGGAGACAGAGACTCGTGCCTTTGGAGGAGCAGAAAAGAGGCCATGAAGGTGGGGACTCTTTCTTCTGAGAGAGATATAGAACAAAAGTTATATCTGCCTGCCCCACTACGTACTGCTGGTCCAGGGAAATGATTTTGGTTTAAAATGAAAAGCTACTTTCCCGATCATTGATCTTTAGCTAACACTTGCCAGTTTGGCTCCTTCTTACTGAATGCTAATTATACAAAAGACTACCGTAAATGGCTAACAGGGAGTCTTGGTTTTAGCCAAGCAAATAAACAAAATCAGAGAAGTTATACAGATTGGAGTATGCCAGAAATATACAGAGTGAATGAGTGAGAGATGAGATCTCAGCTCAAGAGGTTCTGGTCTCACTCAAGTAGGAATTCTCTAGGAATGCAAGCCAGAAATCAGGGTCATGTGGAGAAGCCACCTTTCCTTACATGACTACAGCTTTTAAGGTCTTTCATTCCCTCTACAAAGGTCCAGAGTCAGTCCTGAAGATAGTCTGGCACCATGTTTGTCCTTTAGAAGAAAATAAAATGTCTTCGCTCTTCAAAACACCTTCAGGCAGATACACAGCCTTATGTCAAAATTCTCTCTTCCAATCTAGAGTCACACCGAAACAATAGTACAGAAAATATACAAGCACAAGCTTGTCTGGCTGGATAGGTGGACACACAGACAGACAGACTGCTCTTGACCTCCCTGGCTTTCTTCAAGTCCCAGCTAAAATCCCTTCTTCTACAGGAAGCCTTCCCCAATTCCTCTTAATTCTAGCTCCTTCCCTTTGGTGATCATTTCCTATTTACCCAATATAGAGCTTGCTTATAGATTTGTTTGCATGTTGTCTCACCTACCAGATTGTAAACTCCTTGAGGGCAGGGATTGTCTTTTGCCTCTTTCTGTATCCTTAGTACTTAGCACAGTCCCTGGCACTTAATAAATGTTCATTGGTTGATAGATAGATAAATGATAGGTATCTTTAAAACTATAGATAACTGTTTTAAATAATTCTTCCATTCGGTATAGCTAGGTAGCATAGTGAATAGAGCGCTGGCCCTGCAGTCAGGAGGACCTGAGTTCAAACACAACCTCAGACATTTGACCCATTTACCATCTGTGTGACCTTGGGCAAGTCACTTGACCCCGATTGCCCTGTCTCCCCACTCCTCCAAAAAAACAATGATTCTTCCATTCATTCTCAACTTTCTTTTGATTTAGTCTTAATCTGGCCATTTTGCCTTTTGCTGTTATTCAGTCATTTTTCAATCGTGTCTGACTTTTCCTGACCCCATTTGGGGTTTTCCTGGCAAAGATGCTAGAGTAGATTGCCATTTCCTTCTCCAGCTCATTTGACAGATGAGGAAACTGAGGCAAACAGGGTTAAGTTAAGGGAAAGGAAGGGAAGTTAAGGTCACACAGCTAATGTCTGAGTCTGGATTTGAACTCATGAAGGTGAGTCATTCTGATTCTAAGACCAGTTCTCTATCTCCACTGTGCCTCTAGCACATCGCAAGCATTTAATAAATGCTCGTTGGTTGACCAGCCACATGTCATGAACACCTGCCTTGATTTTTGAACGGACAAAAACATAATCTTCAAGCAATCAGATCAGACATTAACGACTGTGATATTAAATTTTATAAATGAGATTCCGAAGGCCCTGATTGTTGTCTTAGCAAGGGAATGATGGAAGGGAAAGTCAAGCCACATCGTGTCATGATGATGCACTAGCATGGAAAGCTGTGAGTAACAGGAATCAGCTAGGGGGCGCAGTGGATAGACCACTGGGCACAGAGTCAGGAAGAGCAGGGTTCAAATCTTGCTTCCAATACTTACCATCTGTATGACCCAGGGCAAGTCATTTTCCCTTTGTACACCTCAGTTTCCTCATCTATAAAATAGGTTTGGAGTCAATGGCCTCTAAGGTTCTTTCTAGTTCCTATGATAGACTAGGGCATGGCTGAGTTCTGTTATTCTGGGTGAAAGTGTCAAGCTCAAGTAGCCCCACAATATTCAGAGGTCCTGAGCCTCTTGTGGACTATAAGAAATTACAGTTTGTATATGTGGAGCTTGGGCTATATATTGGCCAGTCACTCTCACTTCTGAGCCTCAGTTTCCTCATCTGTAAAACAAAGGGTTTGACTCAGTGGCCTCCAGACCTAAATCTACAATCCAATGACCTGAAGTTTGAGCAGAAGCCAGTGAGTTCCAGCAGAGTCCCCCTTTCTGTCTCTCCTGGAGATGCAGTCAGGTACCTGACGCATGAGGGGATGGAACATTTCAGAAGCACCTTGTTTGCATAGTTGCTTATGGACTTGTAGAAATTCACAGATTTACACAAGAGAAAATTATTCTGATGAGGGGGAAAAACCAGCAATTTACTCAAAATAGCCATGTGGAAGCACTCACAAATTGAATTTGATTTTTAAAAGCTATGTATATAAGACCAAAAAAGGGACAGTAAGAGAGGATGATTATAAAAGTGTAGCGTGTTCTTGTAATAGCGTCAGAAGGACTAAAGATCAGAACGAGCTAAGGCTGGTGAGGAAAGCTAAGGACAAGAAGAAACAATTTTTCAGCTAGGTTGAAAAAGGGGATCAAAAGGAGAGTAGACTGACTGCCTGGGATTGGATGGGATAGGGATGCCTAAAAATAGGAAGAGAACTAAGCCCATCAGTTATTATTGTTGCTGCTGCTTTCTCTGCCAAGGAGACTAGTCAGTGGGCAAAACAAAAATTAGACAATAGAGAGCTGATATCCCAGAAAAGATAAAGTAAGGAGAAAGAACTGGGAGATATGAGTGCTGAACCAACATCAGTTAATTGGTTGTTGTCCTTCGTTCTTGAAGACGACCAAAATGACATGGCTATGGTAGAGTCAAGTTTCAGTGTGTCCGACTGTGATTAATCAGACCAATACGAGCTCAGATGCTCTACCATAGGTCAGGCACAAATAGTCCATGTGAACATTTGGGGTGGATTCTCTAAATTTGCGCATCCTGCGTTTCCTTTGAGCTGTTTCAGTTCTGCTTGGCTTATAGAGCACAACACCTTCTCTGATGTGGGCACACTGTGCCAATGTCTCCCATGTCACACAATCAATTCCAAGGTTTTTAAGAGAGATCTTGAGAGTGTCCTTGTATCATTTCTTCTTACCACCATGTGAACGCTTGCCCTGTGTGAGTTCTCCATAAAAGTCTTTTTGGCAAAGTAGATGTTTTGCATTCAGAGTTTTGCTCTCTGAAGCAGAGTTTGAATGCCTGGCAGTTTAGTTCAAGTGAGGACCTCAGTGTCTGGTATCTTATCCTGCCAGGTTATCTTCAGAATCTTCCTAAGAAAATTCAAATGGAAGCGATTCTGTTTCCTGGAATGGTGTTGGTAGAGTGTCCAGGTTTCACAGAGATACAGCAATGAAACAATCTCAGTGATATATGAACAACCATGAAGAATAGGATGGGTGTTGTAGGACTGGAGAGGGACAAATGTTCCAGTTTCCAAAGAATGAAGTCTTCAAACTAGAAGCCAGTGAGCTCAACTTTGATTCCTGGGGAAATTCTGGAATAGATTAGCTTTAAAATTAATTAATTAATTTTTAGTTTTCAACATTCACTTCCACAGGATTTTGAGTTCCAAATTTTCTCCCCATCTCTCCCCTCCCCCCACCACAAGACAGCATATAATTTGATCTAGGCTCTACATATACATTCATACTGAACTTATTTTCACACTAGTCATATTGTAAAGAAGAATTAGAACCAATGAGATAAACCACTAGAAAGAAGAAACAAACAAAAGAAAAAAAGAGAGAGAGAGCAAATAATATGCTTCAAATTCCATTCAGATTTCGTAGTTCTTTTTCTGGGTGTGGATAGCATTTTCCATTATGAGTCCTTTGAAGCTGTCTTGGATCCTTGCATTGCTAAGAAGAGATAAGTCTATCAAAGTTAGTCATTGCTCATAGTGGCTGTTACAATGTTCTCCTGGTTCTGCTCACTTCACTCAGCATCGGTTCATTCAAGTCTTTCCAGGTTTCTCTAAAGAAATAGTAAACATCTGGAAAAAAATAAAGGAAGAAATGATCACAAAGAGGCAACTTGATTTCATCAAGGACAGGTCATGCCTGGCTAGCCAGATTTCCTTTTTTGATAGGCCTACCAAACAGATCAGAAGCATAGTGTAGCTATAGTTTACCTATATTTTAGCCCAAAAAAATGATATCTCATATTTTTTAAACAAAGATCACTTCTCTCCCTTCCATCTTTTGCCAACTCCCTCTGTACACTCCCCACCATTGACTAAGTAACAAAAATAAAATCCCCTGTTACTGAAATGGACAGACCGAGAAAACACGGACCAAGCCAATTAAAATCTTTTGAGCATCATTTATTAGCTGGCCAGCGACTGTCCCGTAGACTGAAAGTCTAGAGAGCAGCCCTGAGCACAAAGATTTGAAGCCTTTTATACCTGAGCCTAGAGCAGGTGCAAGCAAGCCATTACAAAAGCAGGAGACTGCAGTTAAACGA
>JAQQSZ010007749.1:0-13224 GCA_028646595.1 Phalanger gymnotis | reverse complement strand
ATACATCAGGGCTGTCCAAAATGTGGCCCCTGGGCTCCATGTAGCCAGCAGTGAGATTTATGAGGCTGCCTACAAGTATAGAAATTTACATAAATACTCTAGTAAAGGAAGCCGAGCTACCACAGAGTTCTCGCTAAAATGGCAAATCAGAATACATTGTCTATTATTTCAATAAAAACCTAAGGTTGGACAGCCCTATTACACATTATGAATACATTAGAGGTTTGTTTAAAAAAATGAGCTATATGATGTCTAAGGAGGAATGGCTTCATGGAAGATATGACATTTAAGTTGGCTTTCGTTGGTAGGATAGACTAAAAGGCAAAGAAGGGAAGGGGAATGTTCTAGGCATATAGAATAGAATAAAGGCAAAGAAGTGAGAAAATAGGTATAAATAGCAACCAAAAAGTAATCCTCCTTAATCTTAATTATTCACTTCAGAATAATCTCCAGTTCTTCCTAAATATATGTTATTTATTCATAGTTCTTTTCATGCCAATTCATTAAACTGAGCTCCTTGAGCGTAGGGACTTTTTTGCCTTTCTATGCCCAGCACTTAAGATGGTAACTGCCACACAGTTGGCACTTAATAAATACTTGTTGATAACTTGGCAAAAAAGAGATTTAATGAGTTGTAAGGAAGAGTTTCCTAACAATTGAGGCTACCCATATCCCCAATTGATTTACTTTGAGAACTAAGTAACTAAGGCTGCCTAAGGAGTTAGTGGGTTCCCCCTCATGGAAGTCTTCAAGCAGAGGCTTATTAGGTTTACTAGATATGTTGTGGAGAGAATTCTTGTTCAAGTTAACCCAGGTTGGCCTAGAAGGCTAGTGAGGTTCTATGCTTCTGAAAGTTTAAACTATATGTCAGAGAGAGCAACTGAAAAATTCTGAGCAAAGAATTTTTACATAAAAAAAATGAGTCCAAGCAAATGAGTGGAGAGAGAAGGGTACAGAAATGGGATTACTTTTTAGGAGGTTCTGGGTATGTAGTGAAAGGTGAGCAAGAAGAGAAACGTGGGAGGGAGACTGTTTATGAGAGTATGGGGGTAGAATTGACAGAACTTAACATTTCTTCTCATATTTTGTTTCATACATGTGCAAAGGACTATGCTAAGTGTTGAGTGAATAAGTAGATCTGAGCATCAAGGGAGAGAAACAAATGGAAGATAATACTAAGGTTTCAAAGTCATGTATTAAAAAGTTTTATTTCAAGAAAAGAAGCATCAATAAATGTGATACGCACATGTACATAAATTATACTAACCCAATTCCCACAGGTCCCACACTCAGTATCTTCGACCCAAGGTGAGAAATGTTTGGAAACTCCAAGTCACTGTAGGGAACCTGTCAGAGGAATCCCAGAGAGATCAGCTTCTGTCAAGGTCTACCTCCCAGTTCCTTGCCTTCCACTGACTTTGCTGTCTCCAGCTGATAATTCCTTATGTTGTACCTGCCAGTAGTCATTCTCACCTCTCAACAATTTGAGGGCTTGCTGCTCTGCTATTAGAACTTAAAACTGCAGTAAGATTAAATCTTAGTATAACCTTGCGTTTGTCACCATATAACTTCCTATTTTGTGCCTTGCTTGATTTTAATGGAGGATTGTTGACTTAGAGTGTTCCCATGTCAAACACTAAGTGGACAAGGCTATGGATCATGGGTTTTGGACCAGTTCCCTCATTTTACAGATTAGAAAATTAAGGCTCAAAAGTTTAAGTGATGCATTGCCAAGGTTACATAGGTATAATAAGTAGTAGAACTCAGATTTATCCAAGGCCCTACCCACCTCTGATTTTAGATGCAGTATACTTTCTTTTGCGCTAGCCAATCTCTCATACTGAGGTTGCAATGGGATATAATAATAATTAGCATTGATATGAGACTTAAAGGTTTGCAAAGCACTTTACAGACATTATCTCATTTTATCCTCACAATTCCAAGGCAGGTACATTTTACAGGTGAGGAACCTGATGCAGATATAGATTAAGTGACTTACCCAGGGTCACATGGCTAATAAGTGTATGAGGGAGGATTGGAACTCAGGTCTTTCTGACTCAGTCTCGTGTTCTATATACTGTGCCACCTAGCTTCCTGCTATACCAGGCTGCCTCTTATAGGGAGCCTATGGGATATAAAAATTAAAGCAAAAAGCACTATAGGAAAATATTTACACCAAGAGCTTGTCTTTTCTCTCACTAGATGTATCATGAAATGTGGAAACCATATAATTTCAAAACGTTTTAAAAATCATAATAAAATGCCTATCTTACAATGTCAACAAAAAACATGTTGGCAACCTCAATCTTTTCTTCTATCAGACATTTTAATGGTTTAATATTAGAGTTTCTTTAATAATAATACCAGTTTGTATAGATCATTCATTCTCATCCATTTCAGTTCTCCATAAGTTAAATTTTGGAATCCTCTAGCAAATTGTGTCATGGTTGGGTAACCCAAGGCAAAATCAGAAACCTCAGAATCTGAGGCATTAGTAATTGAGTCTAAGCCATGCCCAAAATGTGTGTAAGGATACCACTGGCAGCTATTTTTTTTAGGGAAAAGGAGTAAGGAAAATAAAGAGATTATCACTAGAGGAAAGAGGTGTCTATGATAAAAAGTGTGTACCACCAGCTGCTTCACTGCTGCTCAAGATATAGGTTGCCTAATCAGGTCTACTGATTTTAAAAAAAGCTTTCTAATGAGCTAATAATAGTAAAGACCACCCAGATGTAGGAAATGTAATATTGACAAAAGTGGATAATATGTATGGATTCACAGCCTCACCAAAGGATTTAGAGATGGAAGATACCTTAGAGAACATTTGGAACAGGAATTCTAAATCTTTGGTGTATCATGACCCCTTTTGGCAGTCTGTTGAAAGCTCTGAATACCTTCTCAGAATAATGTCTTTAAGTGAATAAAACAAAACTCATAGGAATACAAAGAAAATCAAATATATTGAAGGTCACAAAATATACATTTTTTAAAAACAAACTTATGGACCAACAAAGTGAGGGACTAGAGAAGTCAAATAATTGCCCAAGTTCACACACACAGCAGCAGTAAAGCAGCCAAGCTAGAATTCAAACCTAGGTTCTTGGAACTCTCAGATCCAGGCATTCTTTCCACTATAACACCCTACCTTATTTGCAGGCTAAATGGGGAGATAGTTTCAAGAAAAAGATATGGACTTTGTATGCATATTTTTTCAACTTAGATGCAATCAAAAGTAGATGAAATATGAAAATATTCTTCCAGGGTTCCATATGAAGTTACTTCTGAGGATAAAGACTGGACCTATGATTTCACTATTATAGGGAACTTCCAAGTTACATGACAACTTCTACCAAGGCTAGTCAGCCCCTTTACTGTAATTTATGCTGTCATGAGAGTTGCCTAACATGTATGACCTATATCAAATTGCTTGCTTTCTCAATTGTGGAGGGAAGAATAGGGAAAAGAGGGCAGGAGGTTGAGAATCTAGAACACAAAAATTTGACAAACTAATGTTAAAAATTATTTTTACATGTAATTGGGGGGAAATAAAATGTTAAATTTTTTTAAAAGAGTTGTCTAGAGTACAGAAAGGTTAAGTTAAATTGCCTAGGGTTGCATGTCTAGTGTGTGCCAGAGGCAGGCCTTGAACTCGTGTCTTCCTGGCTTTAAGGCCAGCTTGTGGTCCAATATGCCATGCTGCCTTGTACTTCTGAGAGTAAAATAGAAAAAAAAAGCACATACCCTAGAACAGTAGACCCATTACTGATATTTTATACCAGTAATTTTTCAGGCTTAAAAGGCCATATTTTTATAACTGAGAAAGACATTTTAACTCCCAACCATACTTAGCTTATGTCAAAGCTAATATTCAAATTTTAATGGTTGTTGGTGATCATAAAAGGTTTCTCCAAGTTTGGTAGAGTCCACCTAATCATTTGCAGATAGGTTTATCTATTTGTAAGAGAGCATAATACATGTGGTTCATTTTATTGTGATGAATGGAAATTAAAGTTTGAATAAAAGTCATACCTGTGTTTTTGAGGATGGAAAGTCTCCATTCTTTACCTTTATATGTATGCAACAAAAAATCTGTATACAGGATTATAAATCTTAAAAAATGCTGTTCAAAGAATGCTGCAAATATATTCTAGAAGTCACAAGATCTTATAGAATATTCTCTGAATCTGAGTAGTGCATTATGAAGGGATGACCTATTTTCCTCCCAAACAACATTCATGAAAACAAAATCCTAATCCAGTAAAAGAATTTTGATATTCCTTTGGCATCTACCATCCTGAAACTGGACCTAGAGTTATTGTTGCATAAAATCAAAGAATTTCTTTCCCCCGTGTCCCAATATGATTTGAACATATGAAGTGCCCCATTAGAGCTTGAAGAGAAGAACAGAACACCAAAGAATTCTGTGTTGGACATTTTCCTAAATAAAAATGTCTCTGGATTAAACAGAACAAAACCAGGGCACAGTAGGCCATCTCGATTCAGTGTATTATTCTGTTCTACTTGTAGAAATTAAAAAGTATTTATTTTGATGGAAATCCTAAAATAGTATCTCATAGTTTGAAATTTTCATAAAGAATTTATCTCCATTTATCGTAGCCTTTAACTTTCTTAGTCTTTCATATCTTAGATAAGGGCTATTTTCTACATATTCTTTCACTAGATAAGTTGTTCCTTGTAGAATGTAGCAGGTCTTACAATGATATAAAAGTGGCTTTTGTTCTTCAATGAACAATAACTTTTATTATGCAGTGATAGCAAAAAAATCAAAAAAACATTGAGTTTATCAGTGTTATACTTTCATTTTAGTTAATGCCACAATATAAAAACTATGTATATGTAAAATACACACAAACACACAACATTGCTGAAAACTTATTATTTTTATTACAAACATTTAAGTCATTTAGCTGTTTTCTAATATGGAAAGTGGCAAAAAGACCATTTTTTCAGGTTTTAGTCAACTATTTCTTTCTCCAAAGCCAGCCAAATTGTAAAATAATAAAAGGTTTTGAAGCTCTTATGGAATGAATTTTCTATTTTGCAGATATCTAATTACTTTGTAAAAACTGACCACTGAACTCTTGCTTGGTATAAAATTTTCTGGATTGTGCTCAAATATTATGGTAATTGGAAAATAAGCTTTATATTGGCAACCTTTATGGTCAGGCTTGATCATGGGTGTTCCTGTAGACCTCTCAAAAATATTTTTTTTAAATAAAGTACCACTTCACATTGCCAAAGAAACCTAAGAGGACAAGAATAAAGAGACTGTTGATTTATATGCAATTATGCATAATTATGAAATAGATCTACCTATAGCTATCAGAAGGCAGTATGATCAAAGCATCTGTAGTTGATTGTTTTTAACTGACATACAAAGACCTAGAGAAAAAAGAAAAACCAAGATGTTTAACGGAATTTTGCATAGACAAATTATATAGGTAACTGAATAATTATATAATAGAAATGAAAGTTTCAACTTAACTAAGTGAACGTCATTATGCTTTAAATTATTTAAAATCCTAATAAAACTAGACACCATATTTCATAGTGCACTTTGAATTTTCAGGTTTCCAGATAGAAAAATAGGTAAACTACTGCAAAAAGAAGAAGAAGAAGAAGACGAAGAAGAAAGCTACTGGATTTTCCACAAAGCTTCAACTTAAAACCACACCTGCCTCCCCCAAAAGATGACAAATCACCCATACAATTTCTCATTCTTTTAGATAGTTCTCCTAGCCAGAAGGAAGGTGTGGAAGTAATATACCTTCTCTTATAGATGTATTTGATTTGATTTCTAGCCAAGTTTTTTAGTACTAAAGTACCTTCTTAGTACCTAAGCTGAGAAGGGAGGAGAACTGGATCTATTTTCACACTTCTCGATCTCTCTATCCTGTCTTACTTTCCCCTTCCTAATCTCTCCCTCTCCCCCAGGATGGGCAAAAGATTTGAGAAGTATTTAGAAAAAGAAAGAGCCAAATGGTACTTGGAAAAGGAGAAAAGGCATCTGGCAAATACAGGCAATCTCCCCAGGTGTGCAAAAGCTGTCTCTAAGGAAGATCCTAATGTATGTGCAAAATTATTTGCCTACAAAGTGAGGATTTAAGTACATCTTGAACATTAACTTGCAATGACCTGAACATAAACAAAAATACAGACATAATCTTGAAGTTGAGGAGAAAGCTTTTGTCTTTGTTTTTAACGTGAATAAGTGATAAATTGTTTAGGATTTTATTTTTAGGGCAGAAGCGGCAGGAATGTTAATAGCAAGGGAACCAAGACAGATAAATAATTATCATTATATTTTTTCCAGAAAGTTATGGGTATGTAAGATTGTTTCACAAATAGTTGGAGTCACAGCAGACCAGTACATTCATAGAGAATAACTTAAGCAACTAGTTCTATTAGAAATGGAGACTGTCTACGTGAATACAAGATTTTTGTCTATTTGTGCGCATAACTGCAGCTTGGTGCATGTGTAACAGGCATCTAAAAAAAGTCAGCTTTTTGGATCTAACATATGTAGAAGAGCAAAAGAATTTGAAACACAAGTTTTCAAGTTCACTCTAATTCATTCTAGTGTACTTTAGGGCTGTAATTCAAAGTCTTTAGTTAATTGGGGTTGGGGCATGGTTTTTTAGACCCTGCAAGTTACAGGCTATTAAAGTGTTAAAACACACTCTAGGCCCACACTGGGGAATATAAAATGGAAGACATGGCTGAAGTCTGTACCACTGCTCCTAGGAGCACTGGAGACGTTTGTATCTTACATATTTAATGTGAATAAAGTTCAGCTCCTGCCCCAGGAAAGGCCTCATTTGGCTCAAAAACAGAATTCACATTAGAACAAGTTCATGATATTCTGTGAACATATTTCCGAACTTAGCAGCAGCAAAGCATAGGATTTAAGTGTCAATCTTCTGAGCATATCTAAGATCTATGCTTTATTTTTTTCAAAATATGTAACATAGCAAAAGAAGTTAAAAACAGATATCAGAACTGATCAGTAGCACACTTTAGAGACCAAGCATAGCTTGAGGTATTTTATAATCTTTACACATGCTAAATACCTGTCACAGTTTCTAGAATTTTATTTTCCTGTCTAAATTTTTCTCTCACAGACAAATGTGATTTGATTTCAAGTCATGTTTTCTAGTATCAAAGTCCCTGCCCTTGGTCTCAGAAATGTCAGAAAGCTATTGAATGATAAGACAGGGTTCTTGCTCGCTCGGAAGTGATCTCATTTTACCATTCTAATGCTATTTTTTTTAAAAAAAACCTTAAATTCATAAAAAAAAAAAAAGAAAACTTGCTGTAACTTTGGGAAGCAAGACCAGTCTGGCAAAAGCTCAGAGAATTAAATAACAGGATCAGAGTCTTTCTTAATGATCCAGATGAGCTTGGGAGCAGAGTAGTCTGGTTCTCCAACATTTTCTCCAGCTTCTCCCCTTCAGGGATCCTCATTTCCTTTTGTTTCCATTTTTCATGGATCCATGGGACTGAGCAAAGCACAGCTCCTCCCAGTAGGGGTGGGAACCCAGTGAGGTAGAAGGCCACATCATAAGAACCTAGGTGGTCCCAGAATAAACCTAGGAAGAAAAGAGGTTGTGATCAAGAGACAGATCCTTGAATCTGAGTTAGGAGAGACCTCAGAGCCAGATCTAGTCCAGCCCTCTTACTTTACATACCTCACTGTAGCTTTAAGGGAAGAGTTCAAATCTTAGTGTCTTGGGAATATTTTCTATTTTCCCTTATTCTTTCTTGCCCTCAAGAGGCTTTCAATCAAATACAACACATTTTTTGAGAAGAGCGTATGAACTGCAATGTCTCAATTGATATGATAGAGAAGGTGAAAAATCTGTCATCTTTCCGTCATAAAAGCCTGATCTCTTGGGCTTTCAGGAACTTGGCTATACACATCAGGCCCTATCCTTATGTAAAAGTGCCTGTAGCAGATATAGCCATGGTAGTAAAATATAAGAAACCCCTGTCCTACAGACCAAGAGCATGCCAGCTTTATTTTGCATATCATATAAGGTGTCACTTCCTTATGGTGACTTTTTAAAAAAATACACCCAAGAAATACTAATGCATTTCTTCAGTCCATTATATAATCCCATTTTTCAAGGAAAGGAAGACTCTTACTGTATAGTCTCTTTATTCTAAATATCTTGGTAAATACAATAATAAGGAGTTGAAGGAATTATTGGAAGGAGGAGAGGAAAAGAAATTTAAGTATATTTAAAGGAATATTCTAAGTTTTTAAAATATACAAAAAGGTCGGCTCTGCAACCTACTAGGTCCTTCCAAAATAATGGCATTCCCTGCTGGATAGCCTATCTCCACCAATCCCCTTATCAGTTCAGTAACTCAGTCGAAAACAGAATTAAGTTTTTGCATGCCTATGACTGATCAAGTATTTGAAGGATTGTCATGTGAAAGAAGGAAGTGGGTGATGAAGGCTTTTTCATCTCTCCTTTCCCATATATTCCCAAACTAGCCCTTGAATAATATGTTTTAGACTTTTGCCAAGTATTAAAGTCATGCTCCCCAGTCTACAGTTTGCAGGCCCTTTTCTTTTTCCTGTTATTATGCTGTGCTGCAATACACATGATAGGCCTTTGTGGGGTCTATTGAGGTATATAGTATTACTTGTGCCTACCCTACATGGGCCCAGACTATATGCATTTTTTGAGTTCTTGTTTCTATATTTTATAGATTTTCTTTTTATCTTTCAAATTTTTGTTTTCATTTATTTTTTTATTTTAAAATTCTACCCTCCAGCCTATTCCCCACCCTACATTATAGGTTTTCTATCTTCTCCCTTGTTTTCAAACTTTCATTTGTAATTCCCTATTATTTTCTTTTAGAGCATATGTCCTATTGCATCACTTTTCCTATCTTCTAATTTGCTTCTTGTAATCTTCTGTGGGCTTAAAACTTGTGATTAAAATAGGATTAAATAATATCTAAGCAAGACTACGAAGGGCTTTCCTTTGAGTGAAGTGCATAAACTATAAGGGCCTGTACTTTGTGAAAAAGACTTTGATTGAATGGAAGAATTTTTGACCAAACGAGACAGAGAACATTACGAAATGCAAAATGAATAATTTTGACTACATTGAACTGAAAAGTTTTTGTACAAAGTCAATTCACCCAACATTAGAAGGGAAGGAGAAATCTGAGAAACAATTTTTACAATCTATGTCTCTGATAAAGGCCTCATTTCTAAAATATATAGAGAACTGAGTCAAATTTATAAGAATACAAGTCATTCCCCAATTGATAAATGGTCACAGGATGTGAAAAGGCAGTTTTCAGAGGAACAAATTGAAGCTATCCATAGTCATATGAAAAAATGCTCTAAATCACTATCGATTATGAGAAATGCAAATCAAAACAACTCTTAGATAACATGTCTCTCCTGTCAGATTGGCTAACATGACAAAACAGGAAAATTTAAAATGCTGGAGAAGATGTGGGAAAATTAGGACACTGAGGCATTATTGGTGGAGTTGTAAACTGATCCAACCCTTCTGGAAAGCAAGTTGGAACTATGCCACGAGGGCTATAAAAATGTGCATACCCTCTGACCCAGCAACACCATTTCTAGGGCTATATCCCAAATCATTAAAAAAAGGGAAAAGAACCCACATGTCCAAAATTATTTATAGCAGCTCTTTTTGTGGTGGCCAAGAATTGGAAACTGAGGGGATGCCCATTAGCTAGGGAATGGCTGAACCAATTGTGGTATAGAAATGTAATGGAATACTACTGTGCTATAAGAAATGACGAGCAGACGAACTTCAGAAAAACCTGGAAAGACTTATATGAGCTGATGCTGAGTGAGAGAAGCAGAACCAGGAGAACATTGTACACACTTAGAAACACACTGTGCGATGACTAACTTTGATAGACTTGGCTCTTCTCAGCAATGCAAGGTTCTAAGACAGCTCCAAAAGACTCATGATGGAAAATGCGATCCACATCCATGATTAATGTGTAAATATGTTTAAAGTGAATGTATATTTAGAGCCTATATCAGATTGCATGCCCTTTTGGGAACGGGGAGGGAGAGAGGGGTAGAAAATTTGGAACTCAAAAACTTGTGGAACTAAATGTTGTAAACTAAAAATAAAAAACTTAATTTAAAAGAAAAAAACGGGGGGAGAAGAAAAGAAAAAGACGTTGATTGCTAAGAGGCCTCTGCTTTCCAGTTCTTTAGCTACGTTTGGTTAGATGAACTCCACCATCTGTTGTTAAACTTGATATTATTCTACCCTATCCTTAAAGTAGCATCACATGAAAACTTATAATCACTTTTCAAAATAGACCAAAACCTTCAATTTACAAAACTGCAACATATTAAGCTAAATGATATTTTTCAAACACACTAAACACATCCTTCTCAATGAGGCAGTATTTTCTTAAATGAAGTGTATCTTCTACTTCTCAAAATACTCATCTTTCAAGAATGAAACAATAACCAAGGTCTTCCCCTATAGGATTAATTATGGTAGACAGCTATTTGACCTGGCCCTAAAGCTCCAAGAGCTCCTAAAATTTAGCAGGTAAAAACTTATCAAGAGGGTAGCATGGCCCAGTACATAGGGATTAGTCTCAGACTTAGATGACTTGAGTTCAAAAACAAACCCTGGTTCCTATCCTGTCCCTGAAATCTTGGTTATTTGACTGAGCAAATCACTGAGTGTCTCAGTGTCCCAGACACCATAAGCCTATAAATTACAGAGCAAATGCTGATTTGCATTGTAGAGGGAGTTTTCACATTTAGGACTTCCCTACACTGATGAAATCAAGGCCTGGACCAAAATTTTTAAAAACAACAACTTTAGGACATGATGGTTTTTCAAAAATGATTTTATTATATTTGATATCACACTGTATGCATGTATACACACATCTATATATGTATGTATATACATATATATATACACCCATATAAATATATATTTATACAAACATACATTTTATTTCTACCTAGGTGTTTACAGGTTGCCCTTCTCATTAGACCATGAGCTTCTAGAGAGCAGGTTTTGTTCTTTACTTTTTTTTATCCCCAGTACTTAGTAAATGCTTGTGGACTTCACTTGGAAATTATTACATTATATAAAGTCTAGATTTTCATCAGTAGCTATGCAGAAAAGGACTAGAAAAGCATTTGTGAAATGAAAACTATTCTAATTACATAACACTTTTTTGATGTCTTATTTTGTTTTCAATTATTTTCGGGTATCACGTGTAATATAATTACCTATTATGGCCAGGGGCCTCAAAAGCTTAATGTGATTCTGCTTCCTCTAAATCCTTAAGAGCCTTTCCTCTCCTATCCCACTAGAATATGCCTAGTGATTATGTGCAAAACTAAAACTTATCTGTCTCTACTTTTAGTTTTACTAGGAATGTGAAAATAATGACAAACTTAAAAGCAAAATATTGATGATAACTGGTTTAATGTGAATGTTTAATGTTAGTTTGAGTATAAATGGGCCATTTCAAAGGAAGCAAAATTAGGAAATAATTATCTAAAGATAACTACATTTATTTTATTTTAAAGATAAGCTACATTTATTTGCAATGCGTGGGCCCAGAGTTATAGATATAGACATCAATAGAAAGTAATCTGGCAGAAATTAGCTTAGACCAACACCTTACAACATATTTCACAATACATTTTTAAAAGATACTTGAACATTAAAAAACATGCCATAAAAAATTGAAGAGCACATTATATACCTTTCATAGGTATAGGTAAATGATACATTATTAACCAAACAAGGAATAGAAGCAATTGTAAAAGATCATTCTGACTATGTCAAAAATTGAAAAGTTTTTACATAAGCAAATTAGTACATCCAGGACAAGGAGGGAAGTGGTTAACTGGGAAAACAATCTTTGAATTAAATATTGTTGATCTAGGCTTGTTATCAAAAAAGTAGAAATATCTAGGAGAAATAAAGACTAAAAATCGTTCCCTAACAGACAAGTGATTAAAGAATAGGAACAAATAGTTCTCGAAAGAGCTTGAAAATATTAACAACTATAAGAAAGAATGCTCCAAGTCAATGATAATAAGAAACAGGAAAGTCAAAATATCCCCTGAGGTTTTACCACACACCCTGCAAACTGCCAAAGATGACAAAAAATGGAAATAGTCAATGTCAGAGTGACTATGGAAAGATCCACACTCTAATACATTCTTAGTGGAACTGTGAATCAGTATAATCATTTTGGAAAACAATTTGGAATTATACTAATAAAGCGACTAAAATATCCATATCTTTTGACCCTAAAATTCCACTAGACATATGCCATAAGGAGGTCACTGATTAAAAAGAAAGTCTCCACACGTAAGATATTTATGGGAGTGCTATCTGTGGTAGCAAAGGACAAGAAACAAAGGAGATGCTGATTGATTGCTGAATGGCTAAACAGTTTGTGACACATGAATGTATAATGGAATATTACTGTGCTGTCAAGAAGCAACAAATATGATGAAAACAGAAATGTGGAAAGATTGACATGAAGTGACATGAAGCCAGAGCTAAGAAAACAATATACACATCTGTGATAATATAAATGAAAAGAGCAATAACCACCAAACATTCCTAAATAAATGTTGCAAAATTAAAGAAAACAAGCATGGCTAGAAAGAAGAGATACAAGAATAAACCTTCTGCTACCTTTTCCATTACATTACAGATGTGAGAGGTTGACAGGCATGAAATATAGTATAAATTTTCTTATTATTTGATGTATCAATTAGTTTTGCTGATTGTTTTTTCTTTTAAAAGTCATTATAGGGGGGCGGAGCCAAGATGGCGACTGGAAAGCAGTAACTGGCGTGAGCTCCCCACCAAGTCCCTCCAAAAACCTATAAAAAAAATGGCTCTGAACCAATTCTAGAACTGCAGAATCCACAAAGTGGCAGAGGGAAGCAGCCCAGGACAGCCTGGATGGTCTCGGGGTAAGGTCTGTCCCAAACGGAACTCCCGGCCCCCAGCTGAGGGGAGTGGAGCTGAGCCAAGCAGAGCCCAGCGCGCACAGCGCGGTGCGGCAGACCGCGGACCCACGAGACCAGGAGCGGAGCGGAGAGTGCCCTAGCATGCTGAATTACTGAGCTGTGGCATGTACCAGACCTCACAACCCACAAACAGCAAAGACAACACAGAAGGTTAGTGGGAA
>JAQQSZ010007748.1:0-13224 GCA_028646595.1 Phalanger gymnotis | reverse complement strand
TGGAGTGGGGGGGTAGAAATGGGGAGAAAATTTGTAATTCAAACTCTTGTGGAAATCAATGTTCAAAACTGAAAATATTAAATAAATAAATAATAATTAAAAAAAAAGAAATGAAGAGCAGATGGACTTCATAATAACCTGGAAAGACTTACATGATCTAATGCTGAGTGAGGGGAGCAGAACCAGGAGAACATTATACATGATTAAAGTCATGCTCTCTATGGTTACTAAATTTGGTAGACTTATCTCTTCTCAGCAATATAAGATTCAAAGACAGCTCCAAAAGACTCATGATGGCAAAAGCTATCCACATCCAGAGAAAGAACTAAGGAGTCTGAGTGCAGATTGAGGCAAACTGTTTGCTCTCTCTTTTTTTTTTCTTCTTTTTTGGTTTTGTTTCTTCTTTCTCATGATTCATTCCATTGGTTATAATTCTTCTTTACAACTTGACTATTGTGTAAATGAATTTAATGTGATGGTATATGTAGAACCTATATTACATGCTGTCTTGGGGCGGGGTAAAGGGGAGGAGAGGGAGAGGGAGAAATTTGGAACTCAAAAAATTGTAGAACTGAGTGTTGTAAACTAAAAATAAAAAAGAAATTAAAAAAAGAAAATATCATGAAAATTTAGTTTGCCTGCTCAGTTATTACAGAGAGAGAGAGAGAGAGAGAGAGAGAGAGAGAGAGAAAAGAATAAAAAGGAGAAGAAGAAGAAGGAGGAGGAGGAGGAGGAGGAGGAGGAGGAGGAGGAAGAGGAGGGGGAGGAGGAGAGAAGAGAGGAACGCAGGTCAAATAATGTGGCAGAAGACAAACATAACACGTGCATGATAGATGCTTAATAAATGTTTATTGACTGATTGATCATTTTACATTTACAAGAGAAGGATACCAGATTTGGAAAGTATCCTAAGAAAAACTGGTAAAATATTAACAAAACACAGAGCTCATTACCCTAAGGTAACTGTATAAACATTAACATTTCCTTGATAAAAAGAAGGAAGAATGTTGATAGATGTTCTTACAGCCTATAATAAATAGATCAAAATATTCTTGTAATAAGCAGATATCAGATCTTCCCCAAATAACAGAAAAGGATAACAGGAGATATTGAAAATTTCAGAGAAAAGGAGTGACTGTTGCAATGAGCCAATGTGCTAGAACAGATGGGAGAGGATGAAATCAAAGCGATAGGAAGAGGTATTATAGCTTTGTAAAGGAGAAAATCAACTTCATCCTCTGAAAATCAAGAGAAGGGTAAGTTAGGTATTTTAAAGTATGGTGGATGACTCTATTTCTTTATCAGACACACTTGCATATTCCCTCCTCATCACTCTTCTAAAATTATTCTCTAAAATGTCACTAATGACATAAATCCAAAAGTTCTACCCCACTCGTAATCCTTCTTGTCCTATATTTCTCTGTAGCAATGTTTATTCAATTGAATTAAATTAATAATAGTAATGCACATTTATATGAATATTTTAAGATTTATGAAGCACTTTTGTCACAACACTGTGAAGTAGGCATTGAAAATTTAATAATAATAATAATAATAATAGCTAGCATTTATATATTGTTTTTTTAAAGGTTTAGAAAGTATTATCTCATTTTGTCTTCACTACGACTCTGAGAGTTAGTTGTTTTTATTATCCCCATTATCTCCACAGATGAGAAAATGAAGGTAGAAGGAGGTTAAATGATTTGCCCAGGGTCACAGCGGTAGTAACTGTCTAAGACCGAAATTGAAGTTGTCTTTCTGTCTCCAGGTCCAGCACTCTATCCGCTGTCTCATGTATTTGCCCTAATGGGGGAATAAATAGATGATTTTACTCTGTCCCACCACTTTCCCTATCTGTGGGACCGTGAGCCACTTCTAGTTGTCCATAGGTCTTCTAGTTCAGAATTAAGGAGCTTGGAACTTCGGGATGATATAGGTCTTAAGGGTCTCCCACCCTCTTATAATGACAGTGGAGGAATGAGTTACATTAATTTAAAATAAGATAAAGTTTCCACTCTCTCCTTTTGTACTGCCTCCAGAATAAATGGCATTTCTCTCTCTCTCCCCCTCTCTAGCAGAAATGGTGATTGCTCATCTGTTTCATAAAAGGACTTTGCTAAGACATATTCTTTCTATTTTTTTGCCAAAAATGTTCGTACTTTGAGCATTTGGTATATATGCCAGCTTTCACCCAAGCCTCTGGTGTTTTCTTTGTTGCTATGTATGCAGAGAGAAATGACTCTTGATGAGCAGAGAAAATGCTGAGCTCAACACTATGTGCAATGTAGTTTGGGGTATGACTAGACTGCCTAAAAAGGCATAATCCACATGGAAGACGCTAAAGATCTGCTTCTAGGAGACTGGAAGACTGGAGCATGTGTGAACATTCTGCATTTGTCTGCCATGTGATTGGAAGCAGCCTTTTACCATTGGCTTTCTAGATGAATCTACCACTCCTTAAAGTAGCCTGATTAAATAGTGGTAGAGAACATTTGCTGTGTTTGGGTCTGAAGGTAAAAAACTTTTTTACTCACACCATGTGGTAAGGAGAAAGGGCCTGAGGGCCATCATTTCTACCTCACCCTTCCCTTACATCATGTATTCCCAAGAAAGAGGCCTGAGTTTTTGACCTGTTCATTCATTCTTTTTCATTCTAGGTGTAGAGAGCAGTCTAGACTATGGCTCAGAATGCACGAATCCAGGCTGATCTTAATCTCAGAACACTTGCCAAAGGAGAAGTCTAATTCACTGGAACTTTAAAAAGCCATGCAATAATTTCAATCCATGTACCAGAATTATTCTGTTGTTTTCAGATAAGAAGTGAGATGAGGAATGAGAGCAAAGAAGAAAATGGCTGCAGTGGAGAGGAATGAAAATGTTAGGGAGGTGCAGCTGGGTGAGGAAGGGCATTTGACTTGCATACCAAAGGCATGTAACTTAAAATTGTTCTGTAAGAAAATGAAAAGAAGAATGGAAACAAACTGTGCTAAGCACTTTACAAATGTTATCTCGTTTTATCCTCACAGCAATCCTGGAAGGTACGTGCTTTATTTTTACAGCTGAGGAAACTGAGAGTGACAGAAATGTCTTTCCCAGGATCACATAGCTGTCTGAGGCTAGATTTAAACTTTCTGACTCCAAGTCCACCTAGATGTTGACAATTAATTTTGCAGGAACAACATTATATGCCTCAAAGGATGTCATAAAAGCTATTCTATAGGAACAATTTTATAATAATAATAATAATTTATAATAAATAAATGATAGTTTCTGGACTTTATAATGGTTATAATTCATATTAATGAATACAATGAATACATTTTGATACTATAATTCAAAAATATTAACAGAATATTTCTACAAGCTTATGTGACCTAAACACTTCTTTTACTTTGACATTCTCTCATCTCATAATCCTGCACATGCTGTTACTTCTGCCTAAAAGACACTCCCCTTACCTCACTGTAATATAACTACCACATCTCCACTTACAGAAATCTGTACCAATCCTTTAAGGTCACCCTTAAATGTCACCTCATAGGTGAATCCAACTAAAAGTGATTTCTCCCTCTTCTAAATTCATTGAGCTCTTTCTGAGCATTCTTTTCTATACTCAACGTAGTCCTTTGCATTGTCATTGTTGTATACATATTCTACCCTCTTGGTGAGACTATGTTTTTATTATATTAATACCTTCACTGCATCCTTTATAGTGCTTTCTGCACAACAGATACTCTACAAGTTTGGCCCTATTCTTTTCACATCTATTTTTTGACACATTTCTTTCTAGGGTTTCAAGGAATATTTGAAGGCTGTTTCAAGCCTTTATGAATTTTTAAGTTTTATTAAAAGCCTGGTATCACCCTGGGGAAAAGAGAAGAACATTTATCATCACCTCTTACATTTCATTTCATTAAGAGAGTTCTTATATCAAGGAATCTTTCTGAGGGCAAGTGGTTCAGTACTGATCCTGAGAACAATTCCAATATCTAATGGTTGAGAGAATATTAATATGTCTTCTAACTCAGATTTTTTTTTTACCAAACTATAGTCCATTGACCATAAAGGCTTAAAAAGGGTTTTTGATAATCAGATCTAGATTATATATATACATATGTATATATATATGTGTGTATATATATATATACATGCATATGTATATATATACATATATATGGGATATACAGGGTATTCCTAACATCTGGACACATAGGCAATTGATGGCAATGTGGAATTATTGCATCAAGTTCACGTGAATCTTGCAAAGTTCATCAACCTTTGCATCACAAATGATGGAAATCATATTAAAGATGTTATTTGTTAATATTCCAATTAAATACGATGTTATTGAAAATTTCATTCATTTCATTTTTTGAAAATATGCATTTTGCCTATGTGTCCAGACTTTAGGAACACCCTGTATATGTTTATATTATATATGTGGGATGTTTCACAAATTTATATATCATCTTTGTCTATGTTAATCTCTGTCATTCTAATTTTAGTTTTTCGTTGCTGTTCAACCATTTTTCAGTCGTACCTGACTCTTCATGAACCTCTTTGGGTTTTCTTGGTAAAGATACTGGAGTGATTTTATGTTTCCTTCTCCAGCTCATTTTACAGATGAGGAAACTGAGGCCAATAGGTTAAAGTGACTTGCCCAGGGTTGCACAGCAGAATTTGAACTCAGGTCTTTCTGATTCCATACTAGGAACTCCATCTACTGTGCCACCTAGCTTTCCTATTTTTAGTTTGTGTGCTATCAAAATAAACATTACATTTAGCAATTTGGATCAGTCTGTCCTTTGAAACTAATGTATAAGTCAATGAGATGACAGGCTAATATGTCCTGTTTTTGGTTTTAGCTCTAGTTCTACCATGTCCTCCTCAGTGATACTACAATACAATAACAAATATTGTGAAATAAGTGCTCCAAAACAAGTCTTATTGCTATGTGAAATTCTACAGAATCTCTCTTTGACTTACTGAATTATCTTGACTTGTAGATTATTAATTAATTAGTTAATTAACTTGACTTCTGGATTATCTTGCCTAGACCCAAAACAGAAAAGCACAGATCTTTGGGGATGCATGGAAGAAAGTGGGCAAGGGAAATTTCTGCATGTAGGTGCTCACATTGACAAAGTTTTTTGTCTATATTTCTTCTAGATATTTCCTTCTTTTCTTACTCTTACTTAGTCCAATGGCATTTTATCTTTGCCCTAGCTAATGCTGTGGGATTTTTTACATTTCTGCAATAAATTCTACACAGAATTCTAATACATGCTAATGAATTGTTGGCCACCCTTCAAAGGAGTTGTTTTCAGCATTTTCTTCTTTCTCCTTCTCCCTCTTCCTCACATCTTTTCACCTCATTCTAATTCTAATCATGATCTTTGACCCAGAAAGCTACATTTCCTACCCCTCACTTTGCAATGAATTATGCTCTCAGAGTATCTAGAGGAGCTCTCACAAACCTGAGATGCCATTAATATGCTGAGGCAAGAAGTCCTGAGTTCAACTATTAGAAACTGAATTTTAGGGAGGATATTAACCTGCTGTTCTCATCTTCCACTGCAGTGGGACTTTACAGAGCCAAGGACTTTACAAAGCTAAGGTGTAAGTAAGGGTATAATATCAATTGAGGTGGGACTTTCTTACTGTCTTAAAATGATCAATTAAATGTCTTTGATTGAGTCTTACTAGGTGCTAAACCCCAGGCCCAAACCCCTATCTACTAGGTGCTAAGCCTATGTGGGCTTTAAGCCCTCAGGGTCCTAAGGGGAGTTGCTAAGACCAGAGCCAATAGTAGGTGTCTAAGTTCTGGTCACTCAGATGACGTTTGATGATGGCTAAAGAGGGTATAAAAAGCTAGAACAGAGTTATTTGTAGGGCTCTGACTCTTGAAGATGTGTTGATGTGGAGACTCTAGGCAGCTGTGGTTAAGAGCCCTCCAGCTTGTAAACCCTGATGTTGGGACTTTGTTAAACCCGGGAAACAACGCATTGACATTTGAATCATACAAGGTCTATCTGTTGATGTTTGTAATTTGTTTGTGTTTGCTCTGAAGTTCAAGGCGCTGGCTTTTTCCCCTGAACTAAATGAAGGATATTTGTGTGTTGGATTGAAGTAAGATTGTTAACCCCTTAACGTTGCTTTCCTTAGTAAACCAGATCAAAAGAACCTGTGTTGGCAGCTTTCTGTGTGCTGATTGTTGGTGGGTCTTACACCCCTACAGCAGCTGCTAGCAGATTGTTGCAACAAATGGCACAGTGGTGGCAGGATCTGCATTTTAAAAAGGAAAGTATGGCATTTTGGGGTATTGGGTTGGTTGAATGTTTCCCAGTTTTTGGATTGCTCTTTGTACTTGGGGTGGCTATGGTTCTATGGAGCCCCAGGAGCAACGAAGGCCTGAAGGAAAACAGGCCAGTGGTCTCCTAGGAGCCCAGAGCAGGGCCCCTCGAAGATAATCCCTCCTTCCGAGGGCTTAAATTGATAAGCCTGGCTCTGGAGGACTGTGCTGAAAGGGCGAATGTTTTGAGACTATATTGTATTCAGAGTTTTGAAACAGGAGCAGAGAACTACCTTTCTATAGACTTCAGAGAAAAACTGGAGAATGACCTCCATGCAGATTTGATGGGAGCAGCTGGTGAGGAGAAGGAAGAAGCCGATGGTGGCTGATGACATATTGACTCAGAGCAGAACTGACTGCCTGCATGAGAACTTTGGAAAGATGAGACTGGTGAGTTACCTTCCAGCTGACTTTGGTGAGGTGAGCGCAACGGTAAGGAACCACGTACATGGGGATTCTGGCAGAAGTCAGCCATGGCCGGCCAGAGTTGAATGACCAGAAACCCAGAAGCTTGGAGTTCATCCCTGGGGCAAGATGGAAACTTTACAGCAAGGAGCTAAGTGTGCCTTTTTGAGGCCTCCCCCTGGGCTTGTTTGGGACCCAGGAGAGAAGGCTGGATTTGTTTATGGTGGGGAAGGGGAAGTGCCTTGGACCTCCAGGGACCCCAACCTGTTGGCTTTATTGCCCAGCCACCCCTCAGGACTTGGAAGAGGGGACTGTAACAGCATGGAGAGGACAGACCCCCCCAAAAGAACTTTGGACTTTTCTTTGAGTTGGGACTTTGGGCGCCAAGAGGAAGCCTGCAGTGACAATGTGGGGTAAAGGACATGTCCCCAAGATAATTTTATTCGGACTTTTTTGTTTGTTTGTTTGCTTTGGGACTTTACTAACTAAAGCATGCTCATGCCTGAGAGTACTGGGAGGAAGCCTGCAAATGGCAGTATGTGTAAAAGGACACGTGCTCAAGCAGTACTTTACTTGGACACTTTATATTCACTAAAGAAGATTGTTACTTGCTGAGACCTATGGGTGGATCATGATGTATTGTAAACAAGTATTTTGGGGGATGATACAGAATGATATGTTCCCTGATTGATTCCCTGATTGATTGAAGAGATTAACTTGCTTTGACCTTGGGGTGGACATTTGCATTGTAAACAAGTATTTTGGGAAGGATTGATTGAAGAGATTAACTTGCTGGGACCTAGGGGTGGATCATGTTTGTATTGTAAACAAGTATCTGAGAATGACACTGAATGATATGTTGTATTTTGTTGTGAAAGATATGTTTTAGTTTCCTGCTGTTGCAACAATCTATCTAGCAGGTGCTGAAGGGGTGTAAGACCCACCAACAATCAGCACACAGAAAGCTGCCAACACAGGTTCTTTTGATCTGGTTTACTAAGGAAAGCAATGTTAAGGGGTTAACAATCTTACTTCAATCCAACACACAAATATCCTTCACTTTGTTCAGGGGAAAAAGCCAGCACCCTGAACTTCAGAGCAAACACAAACAAATTACAAACATCAACAGACAGATCTCGTCTGATTCAAATCTCAATGCATTGTTACCCGGGTTTAACAAAGTCCCAACATCAGGGTTTACAAGCTGGAGAGCTCTTAACTACAGCTGCCTAGAGTCTCCACATCAACACACCTTCAAGAGTGAGATCCCTGCAAATAGCTCTGTTTTGCCTTTTTATACCCTCTTTAGCCATCATCAAACATCGTCTGAGTGACCAGAAGTTAGGCTCCTATTATTGGCTCTGGTCTTGGCAACTCCTCTTAGGCCACTAAGTGCTTCATGCTCACATAGGCTTAGCACCTAGTAGATAGGGGTTTGGGACTGGGGTTTAGCACCTAGTAAGACTCAATCAAAGGCACACAACTTAATTGATATTACACCTGCTTGATTGGATCACAATGTATAATGATTCTATTTGTTCCAGGATCCATGGCCATTTAATTTAGATTTTTGTTAGGCCATGGAACTTGGAAGGGGTGGAGTATAATATCAATTAAGGTGGGACTTTCTAAGAACCTGTGTTGGCAGCTTTCTGTGTGCTGGTTGTTGGTGGGTCTTACACCCCTTCAGCAGCTTCTAGCAGATTGTTGCAACAAAGGGTCTTTTCTAATAGGTGCCTGACCCATTTTGTCAATATTTGGTGAACCTAAATTGATATCATAGAACCTACACATATAAGGGCATTATTTCAGAGGAACCACATAAAGTTCATATGATAATAGAATACATTGAGAGCTGAAAGGGAACTCAAAGGCCAGCTAGCCCATTCCCCCCTTCATTTACAGATGAGGATACTGAGGCCCAAAGAGGCTGTAGCAACAATCTGGCTAGCAGCTGCTTTTAGGGGTATAAGACCCACCAACAACCAGCACACAGAAAGCTGCCAACACAGGTTCTTTGATCTGCTTTTCTAAGGAAAGCAACTTTAAGGGGTTAACAATATCAGTTTAATGAATCACTTAGTTCTTGGGGAAAAGATAAGGGTCCTGAACTTCAGAGCAAATACAAACAGAAATTACAAACATCAACAGACAGACCTTTTCTGATCAAATCACAAAACATAGTTACTAGAGAAGCACCAATATTGGTTTGAGTTATCAAAGCAAGGTGGGGCAGTTATATGCCTTGCCCAGAGTCTCAACACTCCTCCCATGAGTGAGCCCCCAAAGTTCAAACACCAACCTCCCCTCAATTATATCCTGGTCGAAACCCTGAGGGCTCTGACCTCACTCAGGCTGGGTGTGTGAAAGTTCCCCATTCCCAGTATCACATCTTATACAAGTCAATGAGTCCTGATTGTCTTAGTGCTGAGAAACATTCCAAGACAAGATCCCACTTTACTAGCCCCATTAGAACAAAGGCCAGAATCATTAAAGGCATTTATGAGAAGAACAGCAAAAAGCCCTGCCCTGATTACCATTACAGAGGCTAAGCTACTTGCTATAATTATACAAGTAATGAAAGAGGTAGGATGTATCTGATGCTAAAGGGAGTGTTTTTATCATTGAATCATGTTGTCTTGATTCGATGAATTTTTAATCAGCAAATTAACAGATGTGTTGAGCATCTTCTGTATAGATAGCACTCAGCTGAGTTCTGAGGAGGATCCCAAACTATCATCAGAGTCAGTTCTAATCCTTAAGGACTTTGCAGTCTCAGTGAGGAAGTAAAAAGTAAAAGGTAAAAACTTCTAATAGTAAATGCCAAGGGAATGGCACCAACAGTAAGGGTTCAGGGGAAAGGAACAATGGACTTCTCTCCACCACAATCAGTTTTTCCCATAATTGATTTGTGACAATGAAGCATTTCATTTTATCTTTTAAAAGTAACTATTTGCAAAACTACAGACTTTAGGTTTTTCTCCCCAGAGGCCACTGGAGGGCTCCCTGGTTTAAGTTTTACAAATTAACTCCAGCTATTATCTAAATGTGAATGGCTTTTAAATTCCATTCTGAAGTTTTATGGAAACTACCATGATTTTGAAAACCTGGTGAATTAATGTGTCATGTCTGAAAAAGTTAGATGAATCACATTTAACTGGCGCTGTATTGGAAGTCAGTTGTGGTTAGAGATCATGCAAGGATATTATTGCATAACTCCTGTACACCTGAGGTCAGGCATCCCACATCCTGTGAGCTCACACATACTTCATTTAATACACTTGATGTTCCTGACCTATAACTTTCTAAGAAGGAGCCTCTCTCTGCTTTCTCCACCCCAGCCTCAACTTTGCTGTAGGTTTGGGATAAGGGACCAAATGTCCCAACAACTGCTGATGGGTATAACTCCAGAAGATGATCTCCTTCAAGACTTGTTATGGGGAGACTTTCCTCAATGTTGTTTTGAAGCAGTAGAAGATCTGGGGAAGGGATTTCACTGATACCATTAGCACTTTCTCAGGCATTCCCACCCTAATAAAGCATGGTAACTGGGGAAGCAGAACTGTGAAATAGTAAAATCATGCCTCTGGAAAGGTGGCTTCTACCAAGGTATATTATGAGATTAAGATGTATTACCTTAATAAGATAGTAGATTGCAGAAGAAGCAAAAAGCCTCATTTTGCTTGCTATCACCTGGCATTGGGGGAAGTAAATTCACAACACTATCAGATTTAAATGTCAACAACTTGCTTGTCTCAAACCCATTTTCACTGGTGGTCCATAGAAAGAGTTAGTTGGGAACATACTTTTTACTGAAATCAAGATAATCAACATAAACAACCTACAACTAGCATGATTTGTTAACTCATGGATTATCTCATGCTAGTATCTTCCCTCAGAGATTATCTCTGAGTTATACTGTAAATATTTTGTTAGTATATAGTTGTTTGTGTGTTGCTCCCCATTCGATTATGATGTCCTTAAGGGTAAGGATTATCTTTTTCCTTTCTTTGTATACTCAGCACTTAGAACAGTGCTTGGCGCATAGTGAATACTCAATAGATGCTGTTTTTTGACTTATTGCTGTTGACATCTTCAAAAAAAATAAGAAAAAATAAGATAGGAATATTTGTCAGCTCCATTTTGTTCTAAACCCCCATTTTGTGATTGAGTTATTTTAAATAAATTGTTTCTTTATAGTTGTTTTTCAATATAAGATGAGCACATGGTACGACATAATGAACAAATGTGTTTAAACAACTGATAAGTATATATGAACCCTCATTATGTAGAAAACATATCATCAACAGAAAAATATCATAAATAGCTTTATAAGTAGCTTATGTAATAAACTACCAATTAGATGATGTGGTAAATAAATTATGAATACTCATAACGAAAAACCTACTGGAGGCCCTAGCCTCATGAACATGGACAAGATACTCTAAGGAGAGGCAATCTCCATGTCTATTTGAGCATGTTTAGGTATTCTGTTTCAAGAGGCTATTGAGCCAGAACAGAATGCATTGAAAAGGCACTAATAAGCTAAAGTATTTTCTCTTTCTGGCTGCATTTGAATGAAAAGTAAGCCTCCAGATGAAGAGAGAGACCCTGGACCTTTAATTCTCACCCTATAATTTTTCTTCTCCCTTTCCTTATTGCCAGGTGGTGCCTGACCATGCTGTGGCTTCTGTCCCTGCTGTGTCTACTCTTTCCTGTATTAGATGAAGGAATATGAGAGATAGCATGTCCTAAGCTGAGACCTTGTGAGCATCAAAAGTTTGGGAAATTGAGTCTCCAGAAGTCCAGGTACAGGAGTCTAGATCAGAGTGTGTGGTTTGTCAGCACAGCAAGAAGAACAACCAGGACCTACTCCAGTCGATTGATTCTCTAGCCAAAATGTTAGGTCATATTCTTTTTCTTATTTGTTTTCATTTTGAAGGCTCACCTAATTTTTTAAAGGAGCACTTCATTCTTCCTGATAATCTAGACTCTCCAAAGTTGGAGCCCTAACCAATCAACAAGCATTTATTAAGTGCTTACTATTTTCCAGGCACTCTGCTAGGTACTAAATATATAAATACGAAGAAGGAAAACAATCCTTATTTACAAGGATCCATGGGAAGCAATGACATGACTCCAAGATGGGAGTGACTAACAGATGAAAGAGTGGTATACCTCACAACAGCCATTAGTGGGATTTGTCTCCCACACAACCACATTTACCCACCACCCATTAGTACCCAATGCTCTCCTATTGTACCCTTTCCATTCCTATAGTAATTTTCTGTGGTTTCTTACTTGGTGCTTATAAATGTACAATTTTCTCCCTCCCCTTCCATTTGATTAGTTTATAGGACTAACAAATACATTCTTTCCAAACTTTGTTAGGTGCATTCTACCCATTACTGGTAGCCCTTCATACCTTTATTTTAAATGCTGGTTCAGAAAATCAAATACTATTTTAACCTCCTAACTTACATTCTACTGTGCAAGGCATTAGTTCTTTAGGGCAGTTATAACCTAAACTCAACCTAGGCTGTTCCTTTGGCAAAATTCTGTACTTTCCTTCCTAGCATATCCATCTCTGACTCCCACCTCATTTCATGCCTGCAGCAGGTGAGGGTAGACTCTGCACCCTAGGATAATGACTGAGTAAAGATCCCTACTCCAATATTTTTTCATTTTGGTTGGAGCACGTTAGAGGTACTCAGAATGAAAAGGCTCATATGGGTTGTTATCTTCATTGCAGATTTCATTAATCTTTCCTGGAAACTCACCCCTTTTATCAAAAGTGACACTATCCGTTACCCAGGTTTGCAAACTGGATATTATTCTCAAGTCCTCACTTTCAGTCACCTCCCCCACCCCACATCCAAGTAATTACTAAATTCTGTCCTTTCTATCTCTATAACATTTCTCACATATGTCCCCTTCTTTCCTCTCAGGTAGCCATCATATTGGTTCAAGTTTTCATTCCTTATTCTTCAAACTGTTGCAATTTCCTCCAAATTCTTCCTCCTTCTTCAAGTTTCTCCCTACTCTAACAATCCTCTATAATCTAGACAAAATGATTTTCCTAAAGCTCAGGTCTTCCTAGATCATTCTACTGTTATAGTGGTTCCCCGTTGACCTCACAATCGACTATAAACTATTTTATTTGGTATTTAAAGACCTTCACAATTAAGCTCAAAGCTACCTTTCCAGTTATGTTATGTATTACTCTCTTTCTTGTACTCTACTGACCAGCCAAATTGGCCTTATTGTCTGTGCCAGTAAGGCAAAATGGGCTTAGTTTAACGGGTGCCCTTGAGGAGTTTGGCTTTTGTTTACGGTGAAAGTACTTTCACCCGTTAAATGCTAAGCCCCAGGCCCAAAGCCCTATCAGGTGTGAAACCTGTGTGGGCGTAGATTAAGGACTTAAAAGGGGCCAATTTGGGAACCAATGGGTCTCTGGACTCTGGTCT
>JAQQSZ010007747.1:0-13225 GCA_028646595.1 Phalanger gymnotis | reverse complement strand
AAAAAAAGAGCCTAGATATCATCTTTCAAGAAATTATCAAGGAGAACTGCCCTGAGATTCTAGAGCCAGAAGTTAAAATAGAAATTGAAAGTATCCACAGATCACCTCCTCAAATAGATCCCAAAAAGAAATCTCCTAGGAATATTGTCGCCAAGTTCCAGAGTTTCCAGGTGAAGGAGAAAATAATACAAGCAGCCAGAAAGAAACAATTTGAGTATTGTGGAAACACAATCAGAATAACCCAGGATCTAGCAGCTTCTACGCTAAGAGACTGAAGGGCTTGGAATTCAATATTCCGGAGGTCAATGGAGCTAGGACTAAAACCAAGAATCACCTACCCAGCAAAACTGAGTATCATGCTCCAAGGCAAAATATGGAATTTCAATAAGATCTTAGGGCATGTGAAGGATAGTAATTATAATCAATCTGGGAAGGCAGGGTGAAGCCAGATTGTGAAGGGCTTTAAGGGCTAAGAAGAAGAGTCTGCATTTGATCCAAGGAGCCACAGGGAACCTCTAGAATTTCTTGAGCCAGGAAATAATACAGTCAGACTTGTGTCTTAGAAATATCACTTCAGTTAACTATTAAGGAGAATTAATTCAAGAAAGAAGAAATTAGTCAGAAAGACCAAAGAGTAGTTTATTTCACAGGTAGTGGCCATGGGATGGAATAAGAGATGGATATCATGGATTCTGTGGAAACAAGAATGACAAGAACTTGGCAACTGACTGAGAACGAGGTTACACACTAGAGTAAAGAGAAGGATTGTGGTACTTTTGAAGAAACACACAAAGTAAAGAGGGCGGAGGGCTTCGGGAGGGAAGAGGAAAGGTTATTACTTACGTTGGAGGCATAAATATAGGACATTGAGTCCAAAATTTCCAAAAGAAAATTGATGATGCTGAATTGAAGAAAGAAAGATATAGAAACAAAGACAAGGACACCAGACCAGGACGTAACCTTGGCGTATACTCACACTTGAAGTTCAAAAGAAAAAAAAATAAATAACCAATTTGGCAGGTTATATTATTTAGTCTGCAACAGCTAGGGGTCACATATGTGTGTGCCATACCTCTCATCATAGCAAAAATGTTTCCCATTCTTGCTTTAACAGTTATAATATAGTAACCAAACTTTACTTCTCCCTTGTGAAATCTGCACTTCGCTATGTTTGTTGGAAGTACTAAAGTATTAAAGTGGATGTAATACCAAAAAAAAAAGTCTATGCATATAAGTGTATACATGCACACACATAGTCCCTGATGGCACTAATGTATTAAAACATTAAAATAATTTATGCTAAAATGATGACCTAAATTATCACAAAAAGATTAAGTCACAATCAGTATATTTGGTTTAGTAGGGCAAGAAACACGGAACATTTTACAAACATGCCTATCAATAACTCTTAAACATTTTCACACTCCATAGTCAATTCTCAAACATCCAGTAATCTTATTTGGCAACAATATTCCACAACAATTCTAGATGTTTGAAATGGCATATTATATAAAGGGCTAAGTGTGGTCAGAACTCAATACTAATAAACTCCAATGCTTCACCTTTGGAAAAACTCTAAAACTTTACTTCCACTGATTCATGGCAAGTTAAGATGAGCATAGTGCTTCAAGCCAAAACCCTTAGGTTCAGGCTTCAATCTAGCTGTGTGACCTTCAGTGAGGCATTTCACTTCTCTGAACTTGAGCTTCCTTATCTATAAAATGAAAGCGTCAGAGTAGATGATATTTCAGGTCCCTTCCATTTCTTACATTCTACAGTTCTATGAGTTACAAGAATGCAAATATTTTTACGAACTTTAAAATCCTAATGTAAGACCCTAAATTAAAATACAAAATATCAGTTAAAATAATGAATTATTTCATGGTAAACTGGTCATGTACTGAGAAGAAAGAATACCCAATGGACAACTTACATACTTCATTGCTACTCATGCAAAATTAACATAGCTTCAGGAGGGCCCCCGAATATTGGGTAGATTTATAAGACAACATGGATGATAATCTAAGAAAATAAGGAATTGATTGGTTATAGTCACTACTCCATGAGAGAATACCGAAATTAATAAGATAACAGATCCATCATCATAGCATCATGACAAAGTACAAGTACCTGGACTACATATTCACTGACCAGGCTATCATAAGAGAGGGTAGTATATGAAGATATTCACTCATCTAAATTGCTGAACCATATTGTTTAAGGAGAGGGGCCAAGAGAACACCCCAGTATAATTTGCAGAGAATGCAAATTTAGACTAAAGACAAAATGTATCAGGCTCATAGGGAAGCACTTTCTTCCATCAATGCTTCAATATATACAAATGAAAACTTGGACCATCGGAATTGGACACATGAAAAGAAGTAAATACATCACCTGCAGGTTTCCACAGGCAGCCACATGCACTAAGAAATTAGTACACAGGGAGAAAGAACTTTGAAGAAGAGACAGGGGCCAAGAAGACAGAGTCTCAAAGAGAACAACATGACAGGGAGAATGTGCCGAGACAGCAAGCTGAGAACCAAGTCTACTAAGATGAGGTACAAAGCCTTCACAGGAGACTATACCTTTACCAATACAGGAGAGAACATATACATGCACTTGTCACTTCAAAGGTGCTACAAGTCAGTTAAGTGAACTGTATAATTCTGGAGAAGGAAAGTAGCCTCAGTAGCATCAACCAAGTTTTTCCACATATAATGAAGGTGACAGAATCACCTTCATAATCTATGGAATTGGGTATAAACCATGCTATTGTTTGTGTTGTATAAATAATTTCCCATAGTTAATGGCCATTAACCTGAGTGATTGCACAGAAGCTGAGTCCTTACTTAGAGAGGAAAACTAGCCAGCTACTTTTGTGGGATTGGGGCGGGGGGGGGGGGGAAGAGGAGGGGTAAAACAAACACTGGGTCTCCCTATCTCACCTAGACTGGAAATGCAGCAGCCATTTATGGGCCTGATCCCACTGCTAATCTTTGACCTGTTCTGTTTCCAACTGAAGCTTTGACCTGTTCTGTTTCCAACCTGAGCTGGTTCATTCCTCCTTAGGCAGCCTGGTAGCTAGCCCCCCAATCCCCACAAGAGCTCACCACACTGGTGCCAGCCTTAGCATGGACATCCATCAGCTTTGGTCCTGCTGTAGTTCAGAACTCCTGATTCACTAGCCTCAGTTCCCCAGGAGCAGGATTACAGGCATATGCCATCACAACCGGGCAGGATTTAATTTGGTAAAAGCACTAAGTCAGAGATTTTTTTTTCATTTCTTTTTTTTTTTTGGAGGGGGGAAGGCAGGGTATTTGGAGTTAAGTGACTTGCCCAAGGTCACACAGCTAGTAAGGGTGTCAAATGTCTGAGGCTGGATTTGAACTCAGGTCCTCGTGACTCCAGGACCAGTGCCCTACTCACTGCACCACCTAGCTGTCCCCCAGAGATTTTTTTTGTAAGATACAGAAGTTGGAAAGAGAGACTCCCAGGGACTTTCTGGGGATGATGAGGGAAGTATGAAAAGGACTAAAACTGTATCTAAATCTGTCATGTCAGGAACTAGTAGGGACCCAAATGACAAGCAAACTCTTTTCATGCCACCTCACCTAAAAAGCACATTCATCCATCCTCATATCTTTGCAACTTTGTATTCTCTTTCAAGTTCTTAACTAGACTCAAGACTCAATACTAATTCTGTCCTGGTTCTTGATTCCATTCCTCATATTCTCCTTTCTATTCTTGTTCTGCTCTGCCCTGGCATATGACAAGCCTATTTTCTTGGTTTTCTTTTCTTTCTCTGGTTTCCTCTTTTAATGCTGCCCACAAGCCCCGAACTATTCATTCTCTCTCTCTGTCTCTCTCTCTGTCTCTCTCTCTCTCTCTGTCTCTCTCTCTCTGTCTCTTTCCCAAATCCATACATCTTAAAATATTCTCTAAAAGTCCTTTTTTCCTACCAAGCTTTTCAATGATTATTTAAAAAAAAAACCATGGATAAAATGAAATCTATTTCATTTTCAAGTAATACTCTCAAATCCTCGTCAGTAAGACTAAGGCAAAGATCACTGCCTCCCTTACTTCACCAGCACAAAACACATACATTATTCAGCACCAACAAGTGCAGAGCTCCAAGGACAGCTGGCAGCTCTAGTATCAGGAAACAAAAGAACTATTCCCCAGAGCTCCAGTCCCATATTTCCAACTGCTGGCTAGAGAGTTCCACCTGAATGCCTTTTCCAGCACCTCAAGCTCAATATGTAAAAAGTGGAACTCATTTGCTCTCCAAAATCTGCCCCTTCCCTTAACTTCCCCACAGAGTCATCTTTAATTATTCCTTCTTCACAGCAAATCGAAAATCAACATTAATTGATTTTTACTGTGGCAATGCCTTTCAAATTCACTCCTTCTTTTCAATTCCCATCTGTGTTTGTTTGGATCCTCATTTCTCATCCTCTTTACTGTCTTCCTGACTCAAGTCTATCCTCTTTCTCATCCATCCCTTTGCCTCTGTGACTACCTAAGCAGTACTGTTTCTCCCTGATCCAGTTGGCCCTGCAACTTCAGCCTCTGCCTTTTCCTCTAGGACTTCCCAGGGAGCACTGTTTCACCTCTTAGTCCACCCGGCAGGCCTATGTCTCCTGTTCTTGCTTCTGGGTCTTGGTTAGCATTTTTCAAGCTGTTATACTCTTCCTCGCCCAGTGACTCCCAGAAACCCAGACTATCCTTGTATAAGCTCCATATCTCATCTCCCACTGCCCAATCCTTTATTCCAATCCACCTCAAACTTCCCCATCAAGTCCCACTTAAAATTTACCCATCCCTTTCCACAGTGCTCTCTGGAATGCCTATTTCAAAGATAACAAATTTGCTTTCATCTCTTTTAAATTTTTTTTTAATTAACAAAAATCTATTTTTTCTCCATCCAATCCTACCCCCACCCAACCCTATTGGGAAAAAAAAAGAAAAAAATTATAAATATACATAGTTAAGTAAACAAAGTCTTTCATTGGCCATGTTTAAGAAAATGTCTCATTCTGTACCCTGAATATATCATCTCACTGAGGAGATATATAGCATGCTTCATCATCAGTCCTCTGGAATTATGCATGGTGAATGCTTTGCTTAGGGTTCTCACAGCTCTCAAAGTTGTTTGTCTTTATAGTTTTGTTGTTATGGCATAAATTATTCTCCTGGTTCTGCTCATTTCACTCATCAGTTTATAAATGTTCAAAATTCTTCATTTTTATAATACTGATTATATAAATTATACTTCTATTTCTGCTCAATTCATTGCAACACTTAGTACAAGATGTTAACCACCTATTTCCCATGATTGAAATTATCTTGTATTCTATCACAATCGTATTCCAAAATTTGTTTAGCCATTTCCAAACTGATGGGCATCTTTTTATTTTCCAGCTTTTTTACCACCACAAGAAGAGCTATAATACTTCTATAGAGATACGGCATTTTTCTCTTTTTTTGATCTCTCTAGAGAAGATGCCTACCAGTGGTATAGCTGGGTCAAAAGGCAAGCACTGTTCAGTATAATTCATAGGTCTATCAACAGTATACCAAAGTGCCTGTTTCTCTGCAGCCCCTCCAATATTTATCTTTTTTTCTTTTTTTGTCCACTTTGCCAGTCTGATATGTGTAAGGTAGAACCACAGAATGCTTTAACTTATATTTCTCTAATAATTAGTGATTTGGGGCATTTCTTCCCTTGAGAACTGCCTATTTGCAAAAATATGAAATGCTTCATGAATTTGCATGTTTTGACTTATTCTCCTCTTAATTTTTTTTCTTTCTCACTTCCTCCATCTTCTTACACTCAACGCAACCTGGCTGGCTTCTGATAACATGACATTCTTGGCCACTCTTTCCAATTCTAATTGCACATTCACCAATACCTCTTTGACTCACTGGTTTGATAGGTGAGTCAGACTATTCCTCATTCCCTGACTCCACTTCCAAGCTCCCCCTCAACAAGGACCACTCAGTTGACTTTTTTAATCCAAATATGATTTTAAATTTATACTTATTAATGAATGAGCATTGCTTCTATGGGCCAGGTACTTTGTGAAGCACTAAGAATCTAAATACAATGAATGAAAAAAATCTTTATGCCTAGGGAAGTACACACATAAGTTTTTACAGTATAAATATAAAGAGGATACAAATAAACATAATGTAATTAAACACAAGGTGGTCTGAAAGAAAGGGTCCTACCATTTGGGGTGCTTAGGATATGCTTCATGTGGAAGGCTCTGCTTGAGCTGCATATCTTGATATGTAGTATTTCTCTAGTAACAGGGTGATTCAGAGTGGCAGAAAAGCAGAAGGAATGTATTCCAAGCATGAGGGATTGCCAATGCAAAGTATGGAAATGAAATAATCAATCACATCTCCAGAGTACCAGTGAAGAAGATGCTGTTAGCCTCTCAACAGAAGTGATGGATTCAGGATGCAAAAGGAGGCATACATTTTGGACAGGACCAACGTAGGAACTTCTTTTGCTTTACTATACATATTTAAGACTTGTTTTCATTTTTCTTTTTTTTCCACTTTTGGGGGAAGGTGTGAGAGGACTAGGGTTATTGTTACCCCATCCGCCATTCCTTCCAGCCCACCAAAAACAAAACAAACTAGAGAACAAAAGGAAGGTCACAAGGGATCATAGATAAGCAAGACAGAAGATGAAGGTCATGTGTTAGGAGCAAAGGAGGAAAAAAAACAGAAGGTAAGTCAAAAAGGACAAGAACTGAGAAAAGATCAGCAGATTTGGCAATTAAGAGATTACTGGTAACTTTGGAGAGAGTAGTTCAATTGAGTTATAAGGTCAGAAGCCAGAACTCAAAGGATTAAGGAGTAAGAGGAAAGGAAGCTAAAAGCAGTGACAAATTAACTTTTTTTCATTTTCATTTTTCATTTTGAACCTAAATTAAATAGCATTTCCATATATATTGTCAAGCAGAAGGAGGATTGTATATGAAACTGTGAATCTCCATTATTAGGGCTTGTTTTTTTTAAGTATACAATAAATTCAATACGTAATTTTCAAAACTGTCCTGCTTATCTATGACCCCTTCTGGACTTCTTCTAATTTCTTCTCTGGTTCGTTTTGTTTGGGGGGGGTTTTGGGAGGGGAAGATGGGGAAAACCCTAACCATATTCCTTTCCCATCTCTCCCTAAAATTAGAAAAGCAAAACAAAAATAAAAACAAAACTCTTTAAACAAATATTCAGTCAATCAAAACAAATTCCCACATTGGCCATGTTCAAAATATATGCTTCATTTTGCATCTTGCATTAATCACCTCTGCTGAAAGGCTGATAGCATCTTCTTCACTGGTACTCTGAAGATGTGACTGGTTATTTCATCGATCAAAGCCTTTAAATCTTTCATAGTTGTTTTCCTTTACAAGGTTGTTATTACATAAATTATTCTCCTGGCTCTGCTCACTTCTCTCTGTATCAGTTCATACAAGTCTTCCCAGGTTTCTCTAAACCCTTTCTTTTAAATATTTTGGAGACAGCTTTTTCAAGGAATTTGACTGTGAAAGGGAAGAGAGACAGAGGACAATAGCTTAAAGGGATGGCAGAGTCTAGTGAAGGCTTTTAAGAATTCAAGGGGGAAAAGAACCCACATATAGGAAGAGGTTGAAAACTGAGAGAAATGGGGGATGACCGAGGTTACAATCTGCTGTAGAAGACAAGAGAGGATAGGATCAAGGGCCACGCACAGAGGCTGGCCTTGGGAAGAAGAAGGACCATCTCACTTTCCAGAGACTTGGGGCAAAGCAAGCTTAGGAATGATGTGAACGGATTTTGAGATGAGAAAGGGGGGAAAAGAGTGTGCTTACTTCAAATGGCCTGAATTTTCTCAGTAAAGGTGGAAGTAAACTGAGGAGGGAAAAGAAGGTTTGGAATAGTTTTGTGGGAAATGATATAAGGAATCAAACTGGAAAGAAGAGAATGACTGTTGCTGCAGGAAGAACACAGCTGAGGTTAAAAAACTTGATTACATAACGTATCCAGTCAACATTGTTTAGTGACTTCCTCTAGCTCCTTTCAACAGCATATAAATAGGAGAAGAGATATATAATATATAATGGGAATAGTTCAGGGGTGAAGTATTATGAGATGAATAGCAAAAGGACAAGGAAGTAAGGGATTCAAGATCCAAGGACAGGATAGATTTGAAATAGCTAACAAAAGTGTAAAAACTGTAAGGGGAAGAAAGAAAAGTCAATGCAGAGCTAAAGGTCTGCCAAAGTACTGAGGGAGAGAGGGATCAGAGGTTATAATAAGGAAGAAGAATAAGTTTTGGAAATCTGAAGCCAACAAAGAGATAGAATGGTAAATTACAATGTAGTAAGATATAGGAATTTCAGTTTCTAACTAAGCAAATGAAACACTTACAGGTAAGATTCAGATCCAAAGATTCATCTTATTAGAATTGATCCATAGTCTTCCAGATTCTTTTCGGAGCCAAACTCTCATTTATATTTGCAAACTCTCCCAGTTCTGTATTATTTGATATATACATAATATCTATGCCTTTATCTAAATCATTAGAAAAATGTTAAATAGCATAGGTCCAATCACATATCCTTGGGAGTACTCCTTTCCTAAAAGGAACTTTTGAGTGGGTATGTTATCAACACAATAGGCAAGATTTCAAACTAGTTTTATGATGGTCAAAAATCCTCAGTGAGACTGTAAATCCCAATTTTGGATTCAGAAAATTGGACTACATTTCTACATGTAGTTGGAGGGAGGACCCTTCATCAAATTCCCTCCCAATCCACTTGTTGAAATTAGAGGATGTAAGGTGCAGGTAAGAGATAATAACATGTAAAAGTTTAGCTTCACTCCCTTCATACTTCTAGTAGCTATTCTTTTAAGCTTGTTTCCAACTTTGACTGGTACATTTGCATATAAAAAGTCCAGGAAACTCAGCTAAGGAATGATGGAGACAACAGCCTAGCCACTAGAAGGAAAGTCTTAATTTAAGTGCAAAGGAATCAAGGTGCATAGTTAGAAAAGAATCAGCTATGGAGAAATAACTCAACTGAGGTTTACTCCTCCTTTTTCCCAGCACCTCTTAGACAATGCAGCTAGGGGCAGAAGGGATTTCTCTCACCTCTATCTCTCTATACACACACCACCTCCACCCCCTGCAATCTGTAATAGGCATCTTACTAAAAAAAAATACACAGAAGCATCCAGTGTAACAGAAAGTCCAATGGCACTGAGTTGAACAGTCTTTGAGAAAAGAAAGAGTCTGGCACATAGGGTCAAGATCCTCCTACACTAGGGAAGACAGGCCTCAGAGGTGAGAATCCAAGGAAGCAAAATTAGGAGAGGGGTCTGCTGACTCGAGGGTATAAATTCTAGTTATTTCTGATATCATAGTTGAGTCCAAAATAGGAGATTTGAGAACAAAATCAAGCATAACTGGCTCACGCCAGTGACATCCAGTGGAGCCGGTCACCTAGTAAAAACATTATTCTGAGAAGGGTTCAACAGAGTTCACCAGACTACCAAAGCACAACATGCGAGAGACAAAAAAAAAACAAAAGCCCCTCGACTAGAATAAAGATAATCAATCACACATTGGTTGGGGATCATGAAGTATAGTTTTAAAAGTGCAAACCCACAGAGTATCAGAAACCTGGGACAGCTGCTCTTCAAAGAACCCAACCTGAGAATAAGAGTTGGAAGGATCCCTTAGAATAGTACTACAGTAGTTTGGGGCGACTCAATTGATAGGTGGATACCTAATCAACCACTCACGACATATTATATTCATCTTTTTAGTTGTCATAGCATTTTATGCCAAAGTGGGGCTTATTTGTTGAATAAATGAAAAACAATGCATTAAAGAACTCTATGTTCCCTAACCCTTATGCCAAAACATTACCAATAAGTAACTGAGACATTGTTTGAAGTTGAGCTTGTGAGAAATGTGCCTAGTCTAGGAAAAAACAATACTCATTGCAAAGACAGGAAAGCTCTAATTTCATTTTAGCCAATTATTCTACATTCCTAGTGAACAGGTACCTCTCGAATGGAGAATCACTAGCTCAGACAAATGCCAGACTTTTTATGCTGTTCCCAATTCTAATTTCCCCCTTGCTCTGCATTGGCTAGATGTAACCTCCTGAACTGCCTATGTCATGCCCAGCTCAAACAGCTCGTTAAACATGAGTACAAGCTTCTAACCTTTTACCTGATAAGAAGCCTGGTTCTGCTAGGTCACAGCTCTGAGTAGAACCAGTCGCCTCTGACTTACATTCTGCTATCACTCAAAGCTGGGAGTACTTTTAATACAGTGGAAACAGAATTCATTCTTTTGTTTCCCACAAAGTATTGTCTGAAGCAAGATCCAGTGAGCACTGATAAGAGGCAGGATGGCTGGCATTGTGGCACACACCCGTAATCTATAATACTGAGGTTGGTGAATTTGGTAGTCCTGAGGTTCAGTGGCCTAAGCCACTTGGGTACCCTCACTAAATCTAGCATCAACATAGGTACAGAGGAGGGATACTATGTTGGCTAAGGAGGGAAATCTGGCCCAAGCCAAGAAACAGAATAGGTCAAAGCACCCATGCTGATTAGTAATGGGACCCAGCCCAGGATAATCTCCTGCACTTCAGTCTAGGCAAGATAGGGTCAATTAGTCTTCACAAAACAAAACAAAAACCACCAGAGAGTAAAGAAAAAGGCAAATGAGCTTGGAGCCAGAAAATCCAGATTAAATCCTGCTCATTGTCACTGCTTCTACAAGTGACTTTGGGCAAGTCACTTTATCTCTCTGGATCTCAGATGTCCCTTATGTACAGTAAAGATGACTAGATCATCTAAGGCCTATTTTCATGAATTTAAAATTCCATAATCTAAAAGAAAAGAGATAAAAGAAATTATTGTGAAAGCCATAATATAATCACCAAATCAATATAATCACCAATCATTCATCATGTGTGCCTACAAAAGGGCAATCAGATAAGAAAAATGGGAGTACAATTTTACTCTTCTTGTCACTAAAAATGAAGATTTTTAATACCTCATAATTTACAGCAGCCTTTCACTTGAGCTAGCTAGGAAATTTAAGAAATTAGTAGACCACAAGGAAAAGAGGACCATATACAAAGCCAAATAAGAAGATATTACTGGAAATCATACATTCTCTTTGCCATGGTTTGAAAGAAGTAAAAGTTTATGGAAATGTCTACCCTTCTTTAACAAACATAAGATTTGACCAACATTATACTCCAAACAACCAGAAAAGAATGATGCCAGCTGCAAATATATACAATGTAATCAAAATCTGACCAAGATCATTCATGGAGACTCTTGAAAAACTTGCTCTAGAAGCACTTTCCATATTTCCATATTTCTTCAGAAAAGATATTTCTTAGCCGATACACACACTATCCTTTTAATTGTGATATCTAGAATAAATAAACATGGGAATTTGGCTACAATTCCAATGATCAGAGATTCCCAGGAATAAAACTGAACAGAAAGATTTGAAATTAAAATGATCACACCACTATCTCTATTCAAATAGCACCTTTGGGGAAAAAATGGAATTCACTAACATCAAAAGAAAAATTAGGCCTGAAGCCAGTTTTTAATGTGAACACATCAAGTGTTACATGTGATCCACAAACAGAAATTCAGGTTCAGCCTCAAATCTCCAAACTATAAGTAAAAAAGCAAGTCAGATATTAAATAAGGAATAACTAACACACTAGAAGTAAGCATACTAGGCTAATGCTTCATGAAAGATCACATAAAAATCTCTCACCTAGACTACACCAAAACTTTACATCAGTACCCATTACCTCATCCTAAATTGGATTATCAGACAGCTTTCTTAAACATGAAAGCCAAAAAAAACCAAAATCAATCCACATATGAAGACACACATCTTAAATAGTCTTCATCCCATTCCTACCCAAGACGATAGGAAAATAAGTTTATCCTATCAAGATGGGACACTTCATCACACATTGGGTTCTGTCCTTGGCCACTTTACTACCAGATTCAATAGGGGCCAGTCATTCTCAACTTCGATTTCCTAATCTGTAAAATGAGATAGATCGTTGGCCTCAAATACTTTTTAATATCTTTTTTAACTTTAAATCTATGAACCTATGAATCTCTGAGATATACATGTGTAAGGTACTTCCCCTTTCATATGTGAGCAGTTTGCTGAGAGGGGCAGAAAAATAACTTTTTTTTATAAAGAAAAAAAGATGAAATAAATTGTGAAGGATATAAGTAAGGTACCATCCCTTTTGCACATGAACAGTTTGGATGTTGATATAGGTAGAATAAAACCTTTTATTTAAAAAAAAAAACCTGATAGAATCCATGCTATAACTGGATTCAGGAAGGTGTGAGTTCGAATACAACCTGAGGGGGGCAGAGCCAAGATGGCAGCTGGAAAGCAGGGATTTGCTTAAGCTCTCCCCCGGGACCCTCCAAACACCTATAAAAATGGCTCTGAACAAATTCTAGAAGTGCAGAACCCACGAAATAGCAGAGGGAAGCAGGGCTCCAACTCAGGACAGGCTGGATGGTGGCTGGGTAAGGTCTATTGCACGGAGCTGGGAGCGGAGTAGAGCAGAGCCCAGCGTGGGCCACACCCAGACCAACCAGACCAGGAGCTGGGCAGACAGGCCCTTGCACCTTAAATCAGTGTGCTATGGCAATTACCAGACTTCTCAACCCACAACCACCAAAGACAAGAGAGAAGGTTAGTGGGAAAAACCACTAGGACAGAATGAAAAGAGTTGGTGGTTCGGCCGCTGCCCCCAGAAGTGATACATCTCTGAGGACAGCTACAGTTGTTTATGGCCCCAGGCCCACCTGGTGGAAGGAATTAAGTGGCGGATCAGAGAGGAAGTGCAGAGCCTGCTTAGATCTGAGTCACAGTCTGGGTTGGTAGTTCTTAGGGGAGGAGGAATACCAGTGTGGGAGAGCTTCCTGTGCAGAAATAGCTCTAAAAACAACAGCGCAACCCCTCAAGCTTGGGACAAAGTACTATCTACTCTACAAGCAGTCATACCCTGACAAAAAACTCAAGGGTCAAGTAGTTGGCTGGGAACATGAGCAGGCAGTGAAAACAAATTCAGATTCACACTCAGACACTGGAATCTTTCTTTGGTGACAAAGAAGACCAAAACATAGAGCCAGAAGAAGTCAACAA
>JAQQSZ010007746.1:0-13225 GCA_028646595.1 Phalanger gymnotis | reverse complement strand
GCAAGTCATTGACTTGTTTTTCATGGTTTTCTCTCATCCTTCTCATTTCTCTTCCCAATTTTTCCTCTACTTCTCTAACTTGCTTTTCTAAATCCTTTTTGAGTTCTTCCATGGCCTGAGACCAGTTCATGTCCCTCTTGGAGGTTTTTGTTGTAGGCTCTATGACTTTAACTTCTTCTGACTGTATGTCTTGGTCTTCTTTGTCACCAAAGAAGGATTCCAGAGTCTGAGACTGAATCTGGGTGTGTTTTTGACGCCTGGCCATATTCCCCTCCAACTTAATTAACCTTTGAATTTTTCAACGGGGTGTGGCTGCTTATAGACTAAAGAGTTCTATATTCCATGCTTGGGTGGATGCGCTGCCTCACCAGCACTCCTCCTTCCCCAAGAACCCCCTACCCGGAGTGGGCATAAATCTTCAGCAGGCTTTCATTCCTGCTCTGATCAGCCACTTAATTCCTCCCACAAATGGGCCTGGGGCCAGAAGCAACTGCAGCCTTGGTTCTAAAGCTGCCCCACCTCCACTGCCCCAGGGGCAGTGGCTGAACCGCAAAGTCAGTCCCTCAGCTTTTCCCACTAACCTTCTCTGATGTCTTTGCTCTTTGTGGGTTGAGAGGTCTGGTGGATGCCACAGCTCAGTAATTCAGGATGCCAAGGCACTCTCTGCTCATCTCCTGGTCTGGTAGGTCTGCGTCTGGTCTGTTCGGGCCGCGTGCGCTGGGCTCTGCTTGGCTCAGCTCTGCTCCCCTCAGCTGGGGACTGGGAGCTCCGTGTGGAACAGACCTTACCCAGAGACCATCCAGGCTGTCCTGGGCTGGAGCCCTGCTTCCCTCTGCCACTTTGTGTGTTCTACAGCTCTAGAATTGGTTCAGAGCCATTTTTTATAGGTTTTTGGAGAGACTTGGTGGGGAGCTCACGCCAGTCACTGCTTCCCAGCCACCATCTTTGCTCCGCCCCCCCCCCAGATTAGTTTTAATTGTGAAACTTACTCCAGCTTCATAGAGCTTACCTGTATCCAACTCCAACTTCAATGAGTTGGCCAGCCTTTTTCAATCAAGGCTGATATTTGGATGTGATACCTGCTGAGTTCTCTTGCAATGAAAGCTGATCTTCTCTTAGGTCTGGTGGATTTTGTGTTGTCCATAAACGTATATACATTCCATGTAATGATGATGAGTGGAATCATCTTTGCCAAAGTTATTTTTTTTCCTTTTTTTCCTGTGTGTGTTTTGACCATAGGTCAGGATAGAGCAGACTACAACTAGGTTAGGTGAAGCAAACAATTTTAAGGCACCTTTTCTATCCCCTGCCTCGCACCAGGATGTGAGTAGTGCAGTCCTTTAGAAAAGGTTGTTCAGATACCCAGAGAGCTAGCAAAACCCATTGCTGCTTCATTCCAGTGAGAATATGACCCTACAACCTAAGCCCCCTGAGTGCAGGATTGGACTACAGCTCCCAGTTTATCTGCATCTGCTTTGCTTTATATCACTTGCACATAACCACAGGACTTTGAGGTAGATAAAAATGGCAAATGGTATGGGTAATGCTTTTGACTCATGCATAAATTGGATTTAAATGAGGCATAATTGAGCAAAGTTGTGGACCTCACTCTCTTCCAGTCATCAAAATCTAGCAGCAAGACAAAAGTCAAGACAACTAGTGATGGCTTGAGATGCAGTGGATGACCTTGGCATCTTAGATGTCTCACCAAGCTCTAAGTACTCCACAGAACTTGCTTCTGCTATCTTCATGACCTGTTGGAACACATTGTTCACATCCATTTATTCCACTAGGGAAATCTTCATATGCTTGGGGTAGACACGTCGCTAACTGACCAACGGATTTGAGGCCCCTCAGTTACCCCCAATTTGGTTTAGCCTACCTGCCGAAATGGTTTACTGAGGTGTGGCCATACAAGAGCTTCTTGGAGCCAAAGGTATTTGCTGGATAGCAGGTGGATACCAAACGTGGAAAGCAGCCCTGAGAAGGGCTCGGCAGCCTTCATTACTAGTCTTCCCTGAACACTTACAAATTCCAGATTAAATAACAAATAATGACTGTGTAAATAAACAATCTAGAAATAATAATTATTGGAAAGACAATGATATTGATGAGACAATATGTTAAAATTTTGTAAATCTGTCCACACATGAAAAATTATATCCAGAATATGTACATTAATAGTATAGAAAATTATTACTGAGTTGAACATCTTTATAAAGATTATAAAACTCACGAATGTATTATGTGGACATTTTTTTTCCCCAGAGAGCTGGTTCTTGAACATTTACAAGCAAAATTCTGATTATATGCCAGCAGTACTTTAATAGAAAAGATATGAAGTTTACTTTCAGCAATGTCTAATACCAAAACAAACAGAATATAAATAGAGATCACCAATAGTCCAATCTCTAAAAGGAAATGAAATAATCGATTACAGAATTAGCATGAGGGTTAAGGAAACATCTTGGTTTTAGTGGATTTAAAGGATTATGCTATAAAACTTATAGAACAAACAATATAAACACTGAAAAATTATTCTCAAAAATTGAGAAAGTGCACTAACGAACTCCTTCATTGCTTCTTACAAATGAACTAATAGAATAATAAAAAAATATCATTAATGAATATTTATTCATTTATTATTATTAAGTTGTATTTATATCAGAGACCAATGTAGTTCTATATTAGATAAATAATCGAAATGAATAGTCACATTTTAGAAAAAAAAACAAACCACAATACTATCTCAATAGCTATAGAAAAAGCCTTTGACAATGCATAGCACTTGTTTATGGTAAAAATCTAAAAAAAAAAAAAAACCATAAGCCAAAAGGGATTTTTAAATATATTTCCATATGTGTATATGTAAATCCAAATTCAAACATTATTTATGTTTGTTTATTTATATCATGATAGGAATGAAACAAGGATGCCGACTTTCCTTATTATAATTTGATGTACTTCTAAAAATTATAGCACTAGTAATCAGAAAATTTAATTAAATTAAATGTATAAAAGTAGTCAAAAAAAGAAAAATGACTACATTGCTAATGACATGATAATTTACATTAAAAAATCCTAGAGAATAGACAAAGAAAATAATTGAAAAAGATTAATAACCAGCAAAGTTGAAGACTATAAAATAAATTGACAAAATATTCATAATATTTCTATATAATAATTACAATGAGTAGGAGGCAATAATAAAGGGGAAAGTACTGTGCAAAATAAATGCAAAATGCATTTGGGACTAAACCTTTCAAATCGCTCTCAATATTTGCATATATTCCAATTATAAAATCCTTTAAAAAACTCGCCTACAATTTAAATTGCTAAATGAATATTCAGTGCTCATGGTTAGGCCAAACTGGTATAATAAAAATGGCAAGGCTAGAAAGGTTAACTTACAGATTTAATGCTATACCAAACCACCAAAGGGATACTTTACAGTGGTTGTTAAATTATAATAAAATTCACTTTGAGGAACAAATGTTATATTTAGAATACCAAGGGTAATCATTTTAAAAATTATTAATAAAAAGGAAATAGCACCTTTAGAATTTAAAATATATCATAAAGGAGCAGTCATTAAAAATATTTGGTATTACTTTAAAAAATAGAAGTTATAAATGAAACTTCCACGACAATATTCAGGAATAAATGAACTCACAACCTAGTGATTAACCAAAAAACATTAATTATCTAGGGAAGTATATTGTATCTCATAATTGATAGAAAAACTGGTATATAGTCTGGTAGAAACTAGGCTTAGACAAATATCTTATGCTGTATTCTCCAGCAAATTCAAAACGAATATGTGATCTGATTATTGAAGGTCATACTTTTAAAAATTTAAAAGAAAAGCAGAGAAGGGTGGAGCCAAGATGGTGGAGTAAAAGCAGGGACTCGCTTGAGCTTTCCTCCAAACCCCTCCAAGTACCTGTAAAAATGACTCTTAACAAATTCTAGAGCATTTCTGCTGTACAGTTCATAACTTCTTGTATTTGTTCTCTTCTACCTTGTTTATGTTTTTCATTTTTCTTTTGGATCATTCTGAAAAATCATGTTTTCCTTCATGCTTTCAGAATCACAAAAAAATTTGTGTTTCATCCAGCATTGGTTCAATTTCCTTTTTTCTACTATTTATTTAGATATGCTTTTAATATTTTGAAAATTAATTATTACTCATCCTTCTCTGCAATAATAGTGAGCTCACTGCTGGATTATCTGTTGATGCTTTAAGTTTTTAATTGTATTTCATCCACTTTGCAGTCATTGGTGGTCTTAGACCTCTTTTTTCTTGTATTCCTCCCTAACTTTTTAGCTCCTCCATTTTTGTGATGGAAATATCTCTCAGAGATAAAATACGAGGTTTTTCATCCTTCTCCTATCTTGAGGAGTTTATTTTTCCTAGCCTGAATGGTATTCCGAGTGGCTTTTGGAAGAATGAGAGTGACTACAGCTAAATTTCAGTCCCCTTACCCACAGGTCAAGTGTAGCACTCACATTGGCCCATAGTTCCAAGTCTTTCCTTCTTTCATGCTTTTTCCTTCTTTAGCAAGACTTTCAGCTTCTAATGGTTCTTCAGGACTTGTGAAATATTAAGGCAGAAATTTGGACAATAATTGTTGTAGCCTTAGATTTCCTTCTTGGTTGTTCAGTTGTTTCAGTCATGTCTGACTCTCCATGGCTCCATTTGAGGTTGTCTTGGCAAAGATGCTGGAGTGATTTGCCATTTTCTTCTCTAACTCATTGTACAGATGAAGAAATTGAGGCAAACAGGGTTAAGTAATTTGCCTAGGGTCTCACATTTAGTAAGTGTCTAAGGATGTTTTTGAGCTCAGATCATCCTGACTCCAGTGTTCTAGCCACTGAACCACCTAGGAGCCCATTTTAGATTTCCTAATTAATGAGAAAAATAATCCAGATCCCTTCTTCCTCTAATTCTCCCCTTGCCCAGACTTCTCAGATGTCCAGGGAGGATTAGTATCTATTGCTTACTTTTAATTTTTAGACAGAAGTTGAGGTACCCAATTTATTCTCTGCAATAGGAGGAATATCATTATGTAAGTGCAAAAGCACCAGCTCATAAATCTGTTTGTGCACTTGACTAGAGCATGGAGGTTTGTGTTTCATGGTTCTGAGAGAGATCAGTAACAATCAGCGTTCTCCAGTATTTGTACATAAGCCTATTACTTTGTTGGGCATTTCTTTTATTTCCCTTTAATGCTCTTACCTCTGAGAAATAATTTCCCCTCTCATCCCTTTTTTGAGATTTGGGGGTGAGTGGGACTGCAGTAAATGTCTAATCCTTCTCCTGTTCTTTCCATGCATCCAATATTCATCCTGTCTCTCCAAGCCAAACTAGCCTAATAGATGTTGCTCAAACTTATCATTCCATTTCTAGTCTGCATACCTTTTCACATGTTATACCCTGTGCCTTGAGTGCATCTCTTTTTATCTCCATATCTTTGAACATTTCATGATTCAACTTTGTTGTTGCCTCTTTCACTGTCTTTCATGATTTCCTTCAACAGTTGTTGCTCTTCTCTCTCTACACAAATTACTATTAATTTACTTACCTGTGTCTATATTGTATCCCTCAGGATAATGTAACATTGAGATAAAGAATACTTAATTTTTGTCTTTGTATTTCCCACAGCCAGCACAGAGCTTTGAAAATAATAGTCATTAAATATATGTAAGCTGAATTTACTTTAATGAATGCATATGTTTTGTTAAAGCATTGTGGAGGTGCTTATGACTGAAAACAATGGACACTTTCATTTCAGTGAATTAAGAAAAAAATCAGGTACCATCAGATGAAAAATTATAAGGGAAGAAATAGCCCTAAATTATTTATGTCTTCTCTCTTCTTCATTTTACAGGTGATGAATTTTGAATCTGGGATTCAAAATGATTAGTAATTCAGTGAATATCCTAGCATACAATCAAGTACTCTGATTTTTCCTCACCTGTGACTTGAACTGGAAAAATAAAAGACAGGTAGGCAATTAGAACTATTTCACTGAACAGCAGGATCCCTGATAGTCAGAAGTGCTTGGATGAACTCTCAGAGTTAAAGATTTCTTCATTAATAAGTCTGAGCTATATTAACGTAGGAAGGTGACTGAAGGTTACATTTTTTTTTTGTTTATTTTGCCCTTTACATTGAATTATTGTGCTTCCCCTGGAAAGTAGAAAAAAAAAACAGAGCTCACACTGAGGTTCCCTCAAACAAGACAACATTAAGCCTGATTGACATAATTGAGACACACTTCACAGTACTGCAAGATATAAAAGCCAATGGAGAGTTTGCAGGTTGGCGGATGAAAGGAACTCTAATTTTGACTTCATTGCAACTTCATAGTGTACCACTAAATTACTCTCACTGTAGGGTTTTGGTGAATTTAAGAAATACAGTAGGCTATAGAGGATTGTGTCTTGAGCTTAGAAGCAGGAAATGTAAGCTCATATGCTAGCACCAACCTAAGCCACTTAACATTTTTGAGACTAAGCTTCCTCGTCTGTAAAATGGGGACAATCACATTTTTTTAACTACCTAATTCCTAGAGTTGTTGGGAGAAATGCCATGTGTAAGTCCTAAGATGTTATATGTTTGTGAGATTTTATTGTAAATTGTAAAATCATGGTATTGATAATTTTCAGCCCTGGCTACTATAACTCATGTTGTATTTATTACTATGTTGTTAGAAAATCAATGCAGTAAAACATGACATATTTCTCTTTTGTTCCTTTTTTTAAACTACCAAGCATTTATTTTTTTCTCCCTCTCACACTCCTCCACCTCACAAACAAAAACCCATACAGTCATAGTCAAGCAAAACAAATTTCCACCTTGATTATATTCAAAACTGGATATTAGCTCATTATCATTCTTTCACAAGGTGAGGAGCATTCTTTATCATTTGTCCTCTGGAATCGTGGTTGATCGTCATATTGATCAGCATTCTGAAATTTTTCAGAAATGTTCATTTACAACATTGATATCATAGTGCAAAATATTCTCCTGGTTCTGCTCACTTCATTCTGCCTCATTTCGTAATAAACTTCTCTTGTTTCTCTCAAATGATCAACTTCTTCATTACTTATAGCATTGAAATATTTCATTATGTTAGTAAGCCATAGGAAAAGTTAGGTGGCACAGTGGATAGAGCGTTGGGCCTGAAATCAGGAAGAATCATCTTCTGGAATTCAAACCCAGCCTCGGACACTAGCTGTGAGACAGTAGACAAATCACTTAACCCTGTGTGTCTCAGTTTCTTCATCTTTAAAATGAGCTGGAGAAGTAAATGGCAAGCCACTGCAATATGTCTGCCAAAACAAACCAAAGAAAAAATAAATGGAATCAGATATAACTGAAAAATGATGTCAGGATATGCCATAACTTGTTCAGCCATTCCCCAGTTCTTGGGCACCAATACAAATGCCTATTATTTTCCTTTGCCATTACAAAAACAGCTGCTCTCAATATTTTTTACAGAGTTCCTTTTTTCCCCTCTGTTATCATCTCTTTGAAATATAGGCCTAGTAATAGTATCACAGGGTCAAAGATCATGCACAGGTTATTAATTTTTTGGTTGTTGTCCCAAATAGCTTTCTAGAATGGCCAATGTTCCCGTTTTCCCATAGCTTTTTCAATATTTGTCATTTTATTTATTTTTAATTGTAAATTCTGTGAATTTGATGAGCAAGAGACAGAACCCCAAAGTTGTCCTTATTTGCATTTCTGTAATTATTAGTGATTTGGAGCATTTTTCATAAAGGTAGAAAGAGCTGATATAGCTTCCCCTGATAACTGTCTTTTCATATCCACATTTATTAATTGAGGAATGGCTCTCGTAAATTTGAATCAGTTATTTACATATCTTGGAAATGAGATTCATTAGTGAAATTTGCTAATTTCATAAATTAGAAGTCCTTTATGTTTCAATTTTTAAAATTATTTGTTGTTGTAAAATTATTATGTTGATCCTACTTTGTTACTAACCTTATCATCAGTCATGTTGAACTTCCCCTGTGTGGTGTTAATGTGATTAAAGATATTCTCCACCCATTCAATAGGCTTCAGGTGGAGCTAGTGTAGGGTAGCCTCTCAGATGGAGCTAGTTAAGGGAAGCTTGGTTAGGAGAGGCTTGATTGTAGGAAGACCTATATCCTTCTACTTACTAGATGCAAAGCCTCAGGCCCACATCCTTTCACCAACTAGGCATGAAGTCCCAGGCAAACACCCTTTTGCTAATTAGGTCAGGAGAGGTGTGAAGCCCTTGTACCCTAAAAAGAGTATATATAACCAGAAGATAGCTATTGAGGAGTGAGAATTCAGGAGCCAGAAGAGAAGAATTCAGAATTCAGGCCAAGGAGAAGGAATCAGAACTCAGATTTGACAGAGCTGCAGAGAAAGTGCAGAATGGAGGGTGGAAACCAGGGAGCTGTGCAGACCAGAGTACTGAGGGGTGAGAGATCACAGGCAAGCAGACAGTCAGGATTCCTGAGTGTTTACGGGGAGGCCAAAGACAAGGGGGAAGGTTACAGGATGACTTGGGTCCCTGCTGTGATATTGTGCTATAAATTCTTTGCTGTTATGAAGTAGACTTACTGGTTTTGGGATATAATTGCTATGTCAAATTGGAGTCATTGGTTTGGGGATTTGATCCTCTGATGTTTGAATGTTTTGAATTTCTTACTTCTGCTTTCTTTATGGAGAGTCTCTTATATCCTGTAATACAGAAAACTATACAGGCATAATCAAAAACATCATAGATATTGTGTTTATGGCTTTAATGACACAACCTACCATAGAATAGTATCTGCTAAATGAAATAAACTGAGTAACTTGAAGAAGTCTATTATGTAGTTTCCCATGAATATACCTTTTGTCAGAACTACTATATCCTCCAAATAAATAAAAAGGTAAAATATAGAGAGGTTTTAATGATTATGACTATATACGTAACCTTACCAGTTATTCTAATAAATAATAATATAAGTAGTGTCAGTACATGCTAGCTTAATGGGCCACTTAGCCAACAAGTATATTTTTTACAGTGACAGAAGGAATTGTGTGTTGGATGGCAAGATCATCCTTCTTGACATTAACCATAAGGATTAGGAATTAATCGAAAGCATTCTAATGTCACTTAATAGTCCATTATAGCCTGTCATACTCTTTTGTCTGGACAACTTAAAATACACACTCAGTGGCCATACTTAATTGCAGTGGTTTGAGAAGTCCAGACCAATCTTTATGTGTTAGACTACTGGGGCTGAGTCAAGTCTTTATAAATTGTAATGGCTCTGTTTGGGGGAGGTATGATTTAACTGATAAACTGTGTGAATCTGCATAATAAAAGACTATGATTAATGAATTTCAACTGTATTTGAATGAAGGTAGAACAATGAGCAACTTCAGTTATGTCCATCTTTCTCAGCATAATCAGAACATGAGCTATTCCACATATGTAAAATTTCCAGATAACTGAAATATCCTCTCATGCATAAAAATGAATGCCTTAATTATTATACTTCATCTATTATAAATTAAATCTATTTAAGCTGTATTATTGGTTCCTCTATTACACTGAGTAGTGATAGCAAATACCTTCCCAAAAGGTATCTTATTCCTAGTCGTGACATGGAAGGTATCCTGGGTTCTTTTATGACATACTGCAAGAGAACAATGTTCCAATAAAGCTGCATATAATTTGGGTATAGGCCTAAACATGTTGTTGTGGTTGTTGTTCAGTCATTTCAGTTATGTCTACCTCTTTGTGACCTCACTTAGAGTTTTCTTGGCAAAGATATTGTAGTGGTTTGCCATTTCCTTCTCCAGATCATTTTAGAAATGAGTCTGAGATAACAGGGTTAAATGAATTTTTTGGGGTTACATAGGTAATACATGTCTGAGTTCAGATTTGAACTCAGAAAATAAGTCTTCCTGATTTTTGGTCTGGCAGTCTATCATTTAGCCCCCTTAGCTGCCCCAGGATCTAAAGATAGATACTGTATTTTCTCTGAAAACAAACCTAGCTAAGCATAGGGTGAGTTCATTACTACAGGGTTGATTTCAAGATCCTATATGTTGAAGTGGAAGGGTACTTTGAAAATATGTTTTCTTACCTCCTGAATTTATAGTGGAGAAGCAGAGAGTTAAAAAAATTTGCCAAAGGTCACTAGGTAGTAAATTTCAGAAGTTACATTTGAACCCCCTCTCCCTCTCCCTCTCCCTCTCCTTCTCTCTCTCTGCCCCGCCATCTCATAAAATTGTCAACTGTGGTATGGAAGTGAGCTTGATCTACATTGTACTATAATACAGTGATAACATCAAGGATCATTATGGTACATAGGATTATTTGCTCACAAACTTCATGGTTCCAAACTGTTTTAGAATTCTCAAATCTGGTAACAATGTCATCTCCTCCCAATATGCTACATCTTGCTGAATGATAACCTAAGGAATAACGTAAACCAACTATACTGGCATCATTATTGTTTGTCATCTGCTGTTCCTTGTAATAAACCATATAAACACAAATGCATTAAAAATTGAATATTTATTTTATACCTAATAGAGCATCTCATATTCTCTTTCAGAGTAGAATTGAGCCACCTTTTGGCAGCCATTTCTGGTAGCACATAGGAAGAATTTCTTTGGGTTTTGTGTGGTTTTGTTTGGGGAATTGGGGAGCACTTTAGTTGTTTGGGGGAAGAATTCAATTATATTCTAGAGTGTTGAAACTGTAGAAATTGGAGAGTCAGGTAAATATTGTGGCATTTTACTATATTTTTACCTTAATTTGGATAAATGTTTAAATAGTAGAAAAGAGGATTAAATTGTTATTATTATTTTTAATAATCATTTTTAATTCCCCTATCATTCCAACCAATGTTAAGTCATTCTTTGGGACTTGTTCCTGTCCTTAATAAAGATGATTATCAGGTGTTATTTAGGAATGAAAATCTCTTCCTTCTTAGGAAGATTACTTTACCATAATTCGACTTTCCATCAGATTTTAAGTGACACAAAACATTTATCATCAAAAAGCCCCACAGAATGCGAAATATTTCTTGCAGAAGAAAAGATGGTACAGGCCAAGTTGGAGACTCAATGGTGACTAAAAATATGAAAATATCTTCAGCCAGTTATTTAAAAGTAGTCTGAAAATAGATGTAAATTATTCAACTTGCATTTTGAAAATCAGTATTTTCTTTTCATCTGTCTTCTTTACACTGTTGTCACCACAATCTATCTATTTGATAAATTATACTCAACAGATCCTTCAAATTTAGTAAATGAAAAGCCCATATGTTTTGCCTTTATGTCTAATAGCAAGACACACAGTTGATGGCTCTTCCTCTATTTTATCTGTATTATTAACATTTATTTTCTACTATCAGATAATTCTTGGATACTGAGAGCTAGTTACTTAAAACTAGTAAAATGCTATCCCTTCAGGAGACATGATGACATTGGGTAAAGATTGCTGTTTATGGATGCAGTGAACTTAAGTTTGAATCTCATCTCTCTGGTTTACTAAGTTATCACTTCATTCTTCTGGGCCCCAGCTTCCTTTTGGGAATGTTAAAGAATTGGAGCAATCTGTGGACATTGAAAAAAGAATTGATTCATTATGTTGGAATAACATCCTAGTACTTAGAACTATGAATAACTAAAATTAGATGTCTCAGGAGGCAGTAGGGTTCTCTCATGGAATCAAAGTTTTAGAGCTAGAAGGGAACATAGAGTTCATCAAACCTAATGCATCTGTTGTAGAAGAGGAAACTATGGCCCAAAGAGATTAAGTGACGGGGCCAGGGTTATATACATTTCTTAAGTATCTGAAACACAAGGAAAGCACTCACATGGTCAGAAGAAGAGGTACAAGGACACTCTCAAGGTCTCTCTGAAAAACTTTGGAATTGATTGCATGACATGGGAGACACTGGCACAGGACCATTTAGCATGTTATGCCCTGATCAAAGAAGATGCTGTGCTCTATGAGCAAAGCAGAACTGTAGTAGCTTTAAAAAAGGAGAGATATGTGTATTTAGAGGGTCTACCCCAAATGCCCACTATTTGTGTCTGACCTGTGGTACGTATACTGAGCTCATATTGCTCTGATCAACCACAGTCAGACACACTGTAACTTGCCTCTAACGCAGCGATGTCATTTTGGTCCTCTTCAAGAAAGAATGACAACAACAAAGCAACTGAAACAGGATTTAAAACTAAGCCTTTCTGACATCAAAATCATGATCCAGGGGGTGGAGCCAAGATGGTGGCTGGAAAGCAGTAACTGGCGTGAGCTCCCCACCAAGTCCCTCAAAAAAACCTATAAAAATGGCTCTGAACCAATTCTAGAACTGCAGAACCCACAAAGTGTTGCAGAGGGAAGCAGGGCTCCAGCCCAGGACAGCCTGGATGGTGTAGGGGTAAAGTCTGTCCCGCAGGGAGCTCCCAGCTCCCAGCTGAGGGGAGCAGAGCCGAGCCCAGCAGAGCCCAGCACACGGCGCAGGCTGACCAGACCTCAGACCAACGAGACCAGGAGCCAAGCGGAGAGTGCCCTAGTGTGCTGAATTACTGAGCTGTGGCATGTACCAGACCTCACAACCCACAAACAGCAAAGACAACACAGAAGGTTAGTGGGAAAAGCTGCGGGACAGGACTGAGTTTGCGGTTTGTCTACCACCCCTGGGGCAGTGGAGGCGGGGCAGCTTTAGAACTTCTGCTGCAGTTGCCTCTGGCCCCAGGCCCATTTGTGGGAGGAATTAAGTGGCTGATCAAAGCAGGAGTGAAGAGCCTGCTGAAGATTTAAGCCCAGTCTGGGTAGGGGGTTCTTGGGGAAGGAGGAATGCTGGTGAGGCAGTGCATCCGCCCAAGCGTGGAACATAGAACTCTTTAGTCTACAAGCAGTCATACCCCGTTGAAAAAGACTCAAGGGTTAAGTAAGTTGGCTGGGAACATGGCCAGGTGTCGAAAACACACCCAGATTCAGTCTCAGACTCTGGAATCCTTCTTTGGTGACAAAGAAGACCAAAACATGCAGTCAGAGGAAGTAAACAAAGGCATAGAGTCTACAACAAAAACCTCCAAGAAAAACATGAACTGGTCTCAGGCCATGGAAGAACTGAAAAAGGATTTAGAAAAGCAAGTTAGAGAAGTAGAGGAAAAATTGGGAAGAGAAATGAGAAGGATGAGAGA
>JAQQSZ010007745.1:0-13225 GCA_028646595.1 Phalanger gymnotis | reverse complement strand
AAAAAAAAAAAAAGAAAAGGCTTCTGGGAGGCAGGGATGAAGAGGCTTCATGTTCCAGGCAAGAGGAATGGTTTGCATAGTGCAGAGAAGCATGTCAAGAAGTAATATGAGAAAAGTCTGGAAAGGTAGGCTGACACCAGATTTCTGAGAGGCTTAAGTGCCAGGCTGAGGAGTCGGTGTTTTATCAGAAAGGCATCTCGGAGGGATTTCTGGAAGGGAAGTAAAATGGTCAGTGGATGATAAGGAAGTGAAGTTCTAAATGTTTAATAGTGAAAGGGATAGGAGAGAAAGGACAACAGCTTGAGGAACTGGAAGAAGCCAGTAGAGAAACAGAATATACAGGAAAATATAGGTGAAGAAGGTGAGTGCTAGAGGGAGCAAGGTCCAAAAGGAGACTGAAAAAGACAGAATCATGGGCAAGGTGGAGGGTTAGCAATCAGACAAAATGCATTGCAGCTCTCTGTCCCAGGACCACAAGTACCGTTGATCTGCATCACTGTCACTAGGATAGAGGCCTTGTCTCAGCTTGTTTTTGCTCTACCCATCAAGCACTGGGTTCTCAGACGCTAATGGTGGTTCCAACAGAACAGATTTAGGCAGGAGACTATGCAAGGCTTGGTCCTGAGCTAAACACTCAAAAAAGTCTCAGCACAGCTTACTCCCTGATACACTCTTTCATTTCTTTTAAAGGCCCCAAAGGTTGATCTACTTTAACTTTCCAGTACTACTATCTGTGGCTTCAGACCAGGGTTTCTATTCTTTCCTAGTATATTGGGGGAATAATGCAATCTCACGCTTTTCTCTTGACCTCCTATTACTGAAGTAAACATAGGGCCCATCTGAGCTTTCCTAAGGATTTCTGCAGGCAGTAATAAACATTCTTTCCTGTGCTTCCACCTTCTTTCCTTTTTTAAACTTAGGCCTGGTAGAAAATGTCAAAATAAAAAACAGATGATAATGGAGGGTCTTTCTTCCTAGGAAGGCGTGCATACTCATAAGTGGGACAGCTTTAAACCCAACACTACTAAATGCAATAAAAATATTTATGGTGATTCCCTAGAAGTCCACAAGATGGGGATCTTCCCCACTTGAAAATGACTGTGGCCTTTAAAATGAGAACTTGGCTTCAGGACACTGTCTCAGCCTGGTTTTCATTCTTTCTCTCTGGTTATTCCTTGGCTGCCTTCCCCTTCTTCTCTCACCTCCTAAACGTGAACCTACTCCAAGGTTCAGTTTTCTGCTCTCCCTTCTTCTTCCCCTACACTGTATTACATGGAGATGTCATCCATTTCCATAGCATCACAATGATAATTGCCAAATCTCCATCCCAAGCCCCAATATTCAATTCAACAAACATTTATTAAGCATCTATTGGGTGTAAGGCACTGTGCTATGTGGCGAAGACCAAAAGACAAAATAAAAAGTCCATGACCTCAAGGAGCTTATATTTTACTGGGAGACATAACATATAAATAGATAAGTACAAGATAATTTAAGGAGGGAAAGAACATTAACTAGAACATACTAGGCATTAGAGATACAAGACAAAAAAAATAGCTAGAGAGATCAGGAAATGTGTCCCTAGAAAGTGCCACCCAAGTCTATCCTTGAAGGAAACCAAGGATCCCAAGCGGCAAAGGTAAGGAAGGAGAGCATTCCAGACATGGGGCACAGTCTGTATGTGCACAGAGGCAAGAGATGGAATGCCCAGCTCTGGGAACAGCAAGTAGGCTAATCTGGCTGACACATAAAATGTGAGCAAGAGTAATGGGAAATTAATATGGAAAATAAGTTGGAGCCAAACTGAAGAGCTTGAAATGCCATGATGAGGAGTTTGAACCATGCTCTAAGAGGGCACAGAGGGGAAAAGCAGGGAGGTAGGACTGGGCAACAGGGGCTCGAGACTTCCCAGAGAAGACTGCCTGGGCTGAGCTGCCACTAAGCTGGCTGCCTTCCTGAGGATATGCATCCAGGGATGCTGCTGTCAACACCCAACTCAGGGAAGACTGCTGATTTTAGGGGACCAGCCTGATTTCTATAACCTCCTACAACATTTTAAGTACCACTCTAGCTGCATTCCCTCTGAGAACAGTATCAGAGGAGTTGTGATACTTGTGCTCTGCTTCCATGCCTGTGATACCTGGCAATCAGGCATGAAGGGGGAGCGGCTGAGATGACAAAACCTGGCCTCTCTCAGAGAATGCAGCACCCCAGAGAACTCTCTCTGGGGCAGCCCCTCCCCCAGCACATTCATAGGGAGTAGGACCCCGGAAATACATCAGAGGTTCAGCATCCTAACAACCAAGCCTAGACCATGACAACTACCTGGGACTGGTTTCCCCTTTTCTCTAATATCTGACCTAATATACCTGACCTTTCTAATATAGACAGGTGTGGGGAACCTGTGGCCTCCAGGCCACATGCAGCCTTCTAGGTCCTTGGGTACAGCCTTTTGATTGAGTCCAAGTTTTATAGAACAAATCCTTTTATTAAGGGGTCTGGATTCAGTCAAAGGGTCACCCTTGTTCTGGACCAACTGACCCAAGTTGGAATATTTATCAAAATGAACTTAAAAATTACATTCAATCTTATCTGCAAACCAGAGTGCTGTACAGAAATAGCCATCCAGACCAAATAGAGGCATTTTAAGTTCATAGTCTGTAGCTTCCTTCAGGTTCTGAATACTCCAGCAATCTTCCAGAAGTTAACAGATTCCAGCTTTCAAGACCTTACTTGCCTACAAGATGGCAGTCTGCCTCTGGGCTGCCAAGAAGCACATGCAGTTACACCTGAACCATTCTTGATCTTCATCACCTATGCCAAGAGTTTTTTCCCAAGCCTTAAAAGAGTCAGTGAGAATGAGGGTAGATATTATTTCTGGGTCATATTATAGGGAGCGAGGAAATGAGAATAAACTCACACGAGGCAAAGAACAATAGGCAAAGACCCTGTAACAACAACGTAGGTACTTCAGCTACTGTGCCTGTGTAAGGCCTATAACACCAGCACACAGGAGGGCTGCTAACACAGGGTCTTTGATCTGCTTTTCTAAGGAAAGCAACTTTAAGGGGTTTACAATCTCACTTTAACTAAACATAAATATATCATTCACTTAGTTCAGGGAGAAAAGTCAGCACCCTGAATTTCTGAGCAAATACAAACAGAAATTACAAACAGAAAATATAAACAGATCGACAGACAGGCTTTTGTCTGACCATAGCAATACATGCATAGTTACCAGAGAGGGAAACACCAACATCTGGGTTTTCAAAGTGTGGGGGAGAGGCCTCCTTAATGGCTACCAACACTCTTCCAATGAATGTGCCCCCAAAACAAAATGCCAACCTCAGGGCATATATACCCTGTTTAGGGCCCTGGGGCTTAGCTCCTACTTAGCAAAAGGGTGTGGGAAAGATCTTTAATCACTAGCACCACCTCATATATTGTTTCCAATCAGTGACTCCATTCAAACAAAGGTGAGACTTATCAAAGGCACTTAATCACCTTAGTGCTGAGAAGTACTCCAAAACAAAAGACAACAAAAAGTCCCACTCTACTTGTCATTACAGACCCACAATGCCCCTGGGATGTTTGGGGTACGTGTTTGTTATTAGATTTTCCACACTGAGTGCCTTTGCCAACAATCCTCAATCTCCTATGGTACAGCAACAATTTAAAAAACTGATAAGGTAGTTCCCAGACTCCTAACTTCCTTTTATCATAGAGATGAGTGTTTCAAATGTCAAAACAGCAGCAGTACTCTCAAAGGACAATTCATTATCTGACCTTCCTATTATTATCAAAAGTTACCACTAGCGAAAAAAGAACTATATCATCTTTATGAAGGGTTCTTAAATCTGAGTCCCGGAACTTTTTTTTTTTTTTTTAACATTTTGAGAATGTTATTTCAATATAATTGGTTTCCTTTGGAATCTTTTGTATTTTATTTTATACATTTAAAACAGTATTCTGAGGTTTCTCCAGACTGCCAAAGGGATTATTACACAAAAAAAAAGTTAAGAACCCCTGATCTAGGTGAAGGAGCACCTCATGGGCCAAACCAAAATAACGGCATGCAGACATCATTTGAAGAGTCTAGCATCCCTCCCATCACTAATATGCATTAACTATAAAAAAATATAGAACACCCACACACCACTCATAAGTTTCATGAGCAATCTTCTTCTTCTGTCAGGTTAGTTTTTCCATTTTCTATTTCCCAGTACATAGCAACCAAACAAACAAAACCAGAATGTGGGTACTTGCTAACCAGCCAGTGGAGGTGGGGAACTTCACACTAACTCATCATGTTAAACCTAATGTTAATAACAAGTTCGAGCTGCTTAAAACCAGTCCCAGGGGTCAATACCCTGAACTGACTCAGCTTCTTTATCATAAGGATATCACTGCCCACAAAGGATTCACAATACTATAGAGGAGATAAAGACATAACTATAAGAGAAGACAGTGTGTGATAAGGGTCACAAAAGAGGTACAAAGTCACAGGGGACTTCAGGAGAGCAAGATCACTTCTAGAAGGAAGAAGGTGGCATCTGAGCTGTGCCTGAGAGGAAAAATAGAATTTCAAGATGTAAAGGTCAACCAGCAGGGGTGCTCTAGGTGGAGAGAACAGTATAACCAAAGGTATGGAGATGGGAAAGTTTAGGCATATCCAGAGCTAAGCAATCAAGTTTAGCTTGAGGGAAAAATTCCTCCAGGAAACTGCTGGTAAATAAGGACAGAAAGAAGTCTGGAGCCAGCTTCAGAGACAGATTAGGGAGTCTGGACTTGATTCAGTAAGCAATGGGGAGACAATGAAAAATTTATAGCAATACTGTGCAGGAATGGGGAACCTGCGGCCTCAAGACCACATGTGGCCCTCTAGGTCTTCAAGTGTGGCCCTTTGACTGAATCCAAACTTCACAGAACAAATCCCCTTAATGAAAGGATTTGTTCTGTAAAATTTGGACTCAGTCACAAGGGAGGCCACATGTTCTCCACCCCTGCTGTAGAGAGTGGACTAGAAGGTGGATTGAGATTAGAGGCAGGAACCTCAGTGATGAAAATATTACAACAGTCTAGGCATAAGGATCTGAGTGATGGCACTAAGGAAAATCAGGTGCCAAAGACAGTGTAAAAAAAAAATCACGGAATTTGGTGACTTACTGGACATGAGGGGCAAGGGAATGGATGGACTCAAAGATGATTCTGATATTCTGAGCCGCAGTGAAAGGTAGTGACGTTAAGAGACACAGGATATCATCTAACACTCTCTCCACCAAACCAATTTGTGTTAAATGACTTTCAGACACTGAAGGCAAAGGTGGGCTCTTTCAAGTGCTTCCTTCCAATTGTCAAATCTGAGCTTTGCTGTGTGGGGCAGAAACCAACTTCGTCATATGGGAGATTTGTTCCCAGAGGACCTGGTTCCTGAGGATATATTACAGACAAGCAGAGAATCACAGAAATTTAGCACTGGGAGGGACATAGATACCAGCTGTCACTTGTTTCAGAAAAGCAAAGGAAAAATGCTCCCAATCTTTACTTTTATGCCCCCTCCCCTTCCTTCTTTTTCTTCTCTTTCCTCATTTTCATGGCAAGCACCTCACTTCCCCCATTCTTGTGTCACTCAAAATGTATAATATAAATGTTCCCCATCTAAAAAAAAATTCAGAATTTAAATTTACCAAACTTAATCCTTTTTATTTAAAAAGGATCCATATTTGAGTTCTCTAGGTATGGAACTTGACTTCTGGATTTAAAAGTTTCTGATGAAGAAAGATGAATTTTATCACGAAAGAGAATTTTTACTTTCCGGGAATATATTTATAATGTTGTCCAAGGACTTAACACTTGCAAGACTGCTTGTTTTGTGAATGAATAACTCATGTACTGAGAAAAGGATACCAAGATTTTAGGTATCTCATCCGAAACAAAGGATAAATCTTGAACCTACTTTGGTGGTCAAGAAGGATACAAGAGATGGCACAGTAGGTGGAAGACCCTTTCCCCCAAGATGGCAAGGATGGCGAAGAAGAAAGCCGTTGTCCCTCCTAAGACAGAGGCCAAGTCCAAGGTCTTGAAGGCCAAGAAGGCAGTGTTGAAGAGTGTCCATCACCACAGAAAGAAGATCCGAACATCCCCCACCTTTTCATGACCCAAGACACTAAGACTTTGAAGGCAGCCCAAATACCTTCGGAAAAGTGCCCCCAGAGAAACAAGCTTGATCACTATGCCATCATTAAGTTTCCCTTGACCACTGAGTCTGCTATGAAGAAGGTTGAGGACGACAAACACCCTAGTCTTCATCATGGACATCAAGGCCAACAAGCATCAGATGAAGCAGGCGGTAAAGAAGCTGTATGACATCAACTTGGCCAAGGTCAACACGCTAATCTGGCCTGATGGAGAGAAGGCCTATATCCAACTTGCTCCAGTCTATGATGCTTTAGATGTTGCAAACAAAATTGGAATCATCTAAACTGTGTCCAGCTATCCCACTCCACTAACAATAAAGTTTTCCAGTATAAAAAAAAAGAGAGAGAGAAAGATGGCACAATAGAATAGGAAGAATGCTGGAGTTAGAATTAAGACTTGGAAAACTCTTGTTCAAATCCCATAGCCTTCACCCACTATGATTACCAACATGACCATGGGCAAGTCACTTAATTTGATCTCACAAGTGGTTATGAAAATCAAATGTGACCAGGAAGGTAAAGCTCTACAGAAACATAAGCTGTTCTTAATACTACTGCTGTGGAGGGAGTCACGGTAAATTAGGAGAGGAAGGAGCTCAAATCTAGGAAAGGAGATTAAAGCCAGAAATTATTAAAGAAAGTCACGAAACTTTCTTAAACCTGGAAGACTTAAAGATCTTCTAGTCTGACCCTCTTATCACATAAGTACTTCCACCCTAGGAGTCCTTTTGACTCTGAATTATTCCTACCTCCATAGACTACTACCTCACATAGGAAAGCCAAAATATAAGGGGTAAAGTTTAAGAAAAAGCAACAGTGATCAGACTGTTTGCTGTCTTGGAGACAAAGGGAGGGGTGCAGAAGGAGGAAGAAAAATCTGGAACTCAAAATCTTAGTTAAAAAATGAATTTTGAAAATTATCTTTACATGTAATTGGAAAAAAAACGAAATGTCATTTACAAAAAAAAATTAAATTAAAAGAAAAGGCAATAGTGGTCCAGATGTCTGACCTGAGGCAAGACACTTAAACTGCTGGTGTCTCATTTGGAAAATAATGAGATTAGATGATACCACAAAGTCTGAACAGCTCCCTTCTGAGATTCTGGTGTATTAGCTACATTAAAATAACCTTATAGATCAAAAAGATACGTTCTCGTATAGTAGGAAGAACAATGGACTGGGAGCCAAGGAGTTAAGTTCCTCAGGTCTGGCACTAATTCTGTGTGACTTTGGACAAGTCCTTTGACTTCTCTAAGCCAGTTTCCCTCTCTGTGAAGCAAAAATTTTGGCCTAAATCAGTAGTGGGGAACCTGCAGCCTCGAGGCCACAAGTGGCCTTCTAGGTCCTCAGGTATGGCCTTTTACAGAACAAATCTTCTTATTAAGGGCATTTGTTCTGTGAAGTTTGTATTCAGTCAAAGGGCCACACTTGAGGACCTAGAGGGCCACACGTCCTCCAAGCCACAGATTCCCACCCCTGGCCTAAATAATTTCTAAGGTCCCTTCTATGTGAAGGATTCTACAACTCAGCTTTCAAATTTCAATTCCTCTGGGAGGTCTGTTCTTATTTGTATAAGAGCTGAAAGAGACCTTAATGATCATTCTAAATCAATCCTCATTTTATAGCCAGGAAAACTAAAAAGGAGAGAGCAAAAGAAATTTGCCGAACATCAGTCCAAACAGATCTCTTCAAGCAAAGGCAAAGACAGGCCTACAAAGTGAAACACTAAGGCTTTTTTTTGGGGGGGGGGGGCGGGGCGAGGAGAGAAGAGATGAGACATAGAGGATAGGGAAAGAAACATCACAGAAAATTAGCTATAGTGCTCAATAAATGTCTGATGGTAATGAAATGGGGAGAGGGGATTTCTTCACTGGAAAAAGAGATGTAGCTGCTGTCTGGTTTTCCCCTCTGCCTCACCTTCAAGAAGAAAAGGGCTTTTGAGGAATAAAGGAAAAACAAAGATCTGAATCCTTGGTTAGTCAAAGAGAAAATGCAGGGAAGAAACTCACAGATCTGTGTTCCTGAGGTTCCTGCGCCCTGCCCCTGCCCCTCAAAGTCTGTAGACCGGAAGAAGTAAGACTATGTGACTTCTGTTAATGATGAGAACCTAGCTCACTGCTGCAGGCAATAGGGGAATGAGGGCTGTGCCCCAAGATTAATTCATTATGGTTTCTGACCTATCAAGGAGAATGGAAGAACCAACTGAGACATGGACTACCATAAAGCCAGTGCTTGCTTCTTTAGACCTGAAAGTGCATTTGTTAATGCAACTGCACTCTGTGGCCATCCCCTCTTGAAGTGAAAGCTACAGCAGTTGTAAGGCAAGTGATCCAAGTCATCCATTATGAAGCTTCTCTCAAGCTTCAAATAGCACTTTGTTTAGCATCTCTCTCTAATGCACTTATCACATATTAGTTTGTCTTAGGTGTCATTATTCATCATATTTATGTACGTCGTGTGCCAGGGTTCAATTAAGCAATTATTAAATGTACTACGTGCAAGCTCTAAGTTAGGCAGAGATAACATGAATGATAAAAATGACAGAGTACATACCCTGAAGGAGTTTTCCATCTACTGGGAGTTAGGGGAAAACAACACATGCACAAATAATGTATGATACAAGGTATAAGAAAGTGGAGATCTAAATTGAGTTCTCCAACAAAATCTGACAAGAAATTACTGGAGCAGATGAGCAAAGACCCCAGGAGCAGGGGCAGTGTCTTAACTAAACTTTGTTGCTCCCCAGCACAGTGCTCTGTATACATAAAGTGTTTAATAAATGTTTATTGCATTTAGTATTTTAGAGTTTCAGTTCTCTCACGTGGACAAGTCACTTCTACCTCTCCAGGTCTCATTCTCCCTAACTGTAAAAGAGGTGATTGGATGAGACGGTATCTAGTTCTTCCCACCTCTGACATTCTACAATCTAGAAACCGAACAAAATTGTGCTAAAAGTCACCAGGAGAGAAGAGCCGCTATAATGGATGAAAATCACCCACAAGGCCAAGTTGAAAAAAAAAAAGATATAGTAAGAACCCGAAGGAACATGGAAAGATAAAAGGGATAAAGGAGAAAAATTCAAAATGTCTGAGCAAGAAAGTACTTTACAGATCATCTCCTTCTGTAACGCAGGAGCGGCTGGGTAACGTAAGATCTAGAATGCTGGACTGCGAGGCGTCAGGAAGCCCTGATGTGAAATGCTGCTTCAGATACTTAGTAGCTGGGTGACCTTGGGCAAGTCCCTTAAGCTCTGATCACTTTCCTCCCCCAATGGGGGATAACAGTAGCCATCTGTCTACCAACAGGGAAATAATACGTAAATACGAATATACTCTATAAATGCTAGCTTTTACTATCTCATCCAACACTGTCATTTTACAAAAGAGGAAAATCTAAGACCGTAGGAGGGGAAAGGATTTACCCAAGGAAATGACCCCAGGTCTTAACAGGGCCCCGGGCTCACAACCTGGTCTCTTTCCAGCAGTCTTGGGCACTGAGAGGAGCGAGAGAACTGCACTGAGAGATTGAGGCACGGCGTTCCTTTTATTTTGTTTTCCATTGTAAATAATTTTCCAAATGTGGAACTCGAAATTTTTTTTAAATGTCAAAAATAAATAACAAAATTTGTTGGTTTTGTGTTTTTTTTTAAGGAGTACTAGAAGGAAAAAAGTTTTCCACTGATTTGAGGGGCAGAGGACTAACTTTACTTTTAAACATTAATACTGCACCCAGTCGAAAGCAATAACAACATAAAAAGTAATTTTCAATTAAAATTAAGCGAACAGAAACAATTTTCCCAACTCCCGGACCCCGCGGGCCTAGGTCCTGAAGCCGGTGCGGCGGCCCGAGGGTAAGAGAGTCCTGGGTTCTAGTCCGAGCCTCAGTTTCCCCCTCTGTATAATGGGCGGCGTTGACAGTCGGTGGTCCGGCTCAGTTCGGAGTAAAAGTGAAACAGAAAAAGTGTCATCAGACCAGCGCCCTGAGAAAGGGGGGCGCGGAGGGCAGGGAGCCAGGACACTCGGGTCCAGGTCCCTAGCGGCCCCGCCCCGCCCCCACTTCCCTCCCGGCCGCCTCACACTCACCCGAGCCCGGAGAGGACCATGGCGCTGCCTGCCGCCGGAAGCGAGGCGCCGGCGAGGGCAGGCGAGGCGTGCGTGCGGCGCTCCCTCCGAGGGGGCACTTGCCTCGGCCGCTCTAGGACGCCGCGGAGGTCTCCCCATCTCTGTAGTACTCTACCTCCCAAGTGTGCTCAGGTCTAGAAAAGGGAGCCTGGGAGTGGAAGAACGTGGGAGTAGGAAGGAGGGAAGGCGGGAAAGATCCTAGACTTAATAGTTCAAAGGGTTTTAGAGGCCATCTTAATACAAACGCTTCATTTCATAGATTAGAAACTTGATTAATTAGAATTAGAGATTAAGTGGCTTGTCCGGGTAAATGCCTTCTGTTCAGCTCTTTGAAGGCTAGCACTGTTAGGTTCTTGTCTTTGTATTGATGGTGCAGTCAATGGTAGGCCTTTAGCAGATGCTTTTGAGAATGAGAGGACTAGGAAGGGGAAAAGAGAAGGAAAGAATGAGAAGGGAAAGAAGGCTTGAACTAGAAGCTCCAATCTAGTTTGGAATATGAAGGAAATTTTCAGTTTTTTCTGGAGATACTTTTCCTACCTCACTTGCACCAGCCTGTTAATAATATTAGCTAGCATCTGTTTAGCACTTTAGGGTGTACAGAGGAAAATTATACCCAGTCTCATTTGTTCTTCACAACAATCCTGTGAGGGAGGTTCTATTATTATCCCCACTTTATAGATGAAGAAACTGAGGTTTAAGTGACGTGCCCACCATTACACAGCTACCATGAGTCTGAACTAAAATGTGAACTCAGGTCTGTGACTCCAGGACCAGTATTCTATTTACTGAGCCAAGGAGTGGCTTATGATGACGTGAGCAAATGATCTTAATGGCCTACTACAGTGTGGAAGGCATGAATTGCCCTGATCACATTTTCCTCTCTCTCTCTCTCTCTCTCTCTCTCTCTCTGTCACACACACACACACACATTCCCCAAAGGAGCTACTCCAGGTTCCAGTACTCTACAAAACCAGAACTAAAAAAAAAAAAATATTTTCCTACATCTAAGGAAGCAACAGTGCTAGAATCCTTACCCATTTAAGTATTTACTTTTTAGCCAGAGGACACAAATTAATTCAAAGCAAAGGCATGTAATGAAATGGCACAGTAAGAAAAGTAACAATAAAACATGTCCCTCCTAACCCAGGGCACACTCTTTCCAAGTGTTGGAAAAGAGGCCGTACCTAGGGCACATTCATGGAAAAGGGAACATGTAAGGAAAACATGAGATCAGGGCATATGCCTAGAATGGCAATTCATGCCTACCACACTGCAGGCCATTAATATTATTTGCTCACATCATCACAGGGCTTCCACTGGGCATGCTTTCCACTGGCATGGCATATAGAGTCTGACAGGCATATGGTCTCTGATGGGTGAGTGGTTGTGGTCTATAATCCCTGCTGGGTGTTGTTCCTTACTAGTCTCATGTGACCACCGATGGTGCAACCATGGTCCTATCATAGCTACTGGTTGCTGCCAGCTATGGCTCCATTGAACAGAAAGTTATGGAACTTTTCTCTCCTTCTAGCTTCTGACTTCAGCTGGAGTTCTCAACTGAAGGTCTAGCTCTACCTCATAGGTAGAAGAGTGAGCTCTGCCATCTTTCTTTTGGCTTAAAGCCTAGAGGCTTATCTTACATATTTTAGGAAGATAGCGTTCTCAAATATCATCATCGGACTGCGGAAAAACAAACTCCTAGTGGCTTTTTTGTCCCTTAAGGAAAATCTGTCAGTTCTCAATGGATTATAGATGGAGGTTTAGAAGGAACCTCAGCAGTCATTTAATTTAACCCTCTTATTTTATAAATGAGGAAAATGAGATCCAAAAAAGTTAAGTGACTCACCCAAGGTCATACAAGTAAGTAGCAGAGCTGGGATTCCACCTCAGATTCTGTGATTCCAAATTCATCACTCTTTTCACTGAACCATGCTATCTCCCTTAGCTGAAATAGGTATCTTTTTTCCTTTTTACCTTGGGGACCAAGGCAGCAAGCATTTATTAAGCACTTACTGTGTGCCAGGCATTGTGCTAAGTACTGTCTTTGCAAAAGTAGATAGTCTCTGCCTTCAAGGAGCTCACAATCTAAGGGAGGAAGATAATACAAAAAGCAAAATGGAGGTAGAGATGTGGAGAGAGGAAATGTAGCCATATGGAGGCATGGTTTTGAAATCTAGAAAATTAGAAACATAGCCAAGAAGGTAATAAAGGTTAGTTGGGCCCCTCCACAATATAGAGCCCCAAACGGGAACTCACTAATGGAAAAAGGGGGCTGGGACAGCACATGGATGTTCTGTTGAGATTGCACATAAGACAGGATGTTGAAATCCAGAAAGTTAGAAGTATAGCTGGAAGGGGAAAGTTCATTGGTACATAAAACAAGTACTCAGTCAAGTAGTGTCAGCTGGCTTTCAGCCTATTTTTTAAAATTTCTTAATTTTTTAAAATTTTTTAAATTTTTAAATTTTTAATTTTTAATTCATTTAATTTTCATTTAATTCATGAAATCAAACAAGTATTTCCACAATATAGTAGAAAAAAAAAAAGATTGCACACAAAACTACAAATCTACTATGTACAACTTGCTATTCCTTTTAAATATACAATAAAGCAATCATATAAATTTCTTTTTTTCCCTTTTTTTTTCTTCCCTGGGAAAGAGGGGGAAGGGGACTACAATGCATCAAAATGAACTGAAAATCCTGAAGACAAAGTTGGAGAGGGAGGAGAGGTCACCTAAAGGTGATGGAGAAGAACAGGAAGTCAGGAACCAAGCAGGGAGAGCAGTACATACAAGATCAGAAGAATGTTGCAGACAGATAAGCTCAATAAAACTGAATTTCAGAAAGGTCTTTCTTGGAGCACCCACCATGTATACCCACAGCCTGTAGGTATTATATCCCAAGA
>JAQQSZ010007744.1:0-13225 GCA_028646595.1 Phalanger gymnotis | reverse complement strand
GATTCGAACCAAGGTTCAGAATAAAGAACATGTGATTGAAGCTTTGTGGAGAGCCAAGTTCAAGTTCCCTGGCCGCCAGAAGATCCACATCTCCAAGAAATTCGGTTTCACCAAGTTCAATGCTGATGAATTTGAGGATATGATAGCTGAGAAGCGACTCATTCCTGATGGCTGTGGGGTTAAGTACATCCCCAGCCGGGGCCCCTTGGATAAATGGCGGGCACTCCACTCCTGAAGGGTGTGTGTCCTGTGATGTCTACCTTTCCACAGGCATAAATAAACTAGATACTGCTAAAAAACCCAAACAAACAAAAAAAAAAACCATTCTTCTTATTGGCTTTTTGGACCTTTTTGCCATCTGAGATAGTCTGTTTTTAAGGTGCTGTTTCCTTCAGTATTTTTTTGCAGGGGGTTTCTTCAGCAAGCTTTTGACTTATTTGTCATGATTTTTCTGTATCTTTCTCATTTGTCTTCCCAATTTTTCCTCTACTTCTCTTACTTGATTTTCAAATCCTTTTTGATCTCTTCATAGTCTGAGACCAATTCATATTTTTCTTGGAGTCTTTGGATATAGGAGTTTTGACTTTGTTGTCATCTTCTGGTTGTATGTTTTGATCTTCTTTGCCTCCAAAGTAAGATTCACTAGTCTGATTTTTTTCCCCACTGTTTGATCATTTTCCCAGCCAGTTACTTGACTCTAACTCTTTGTTAAGGTTGGACTCTGCTTCCAGTTTAGAAGGTGTAATGTCTCAAATTTCAGGGGTTTTTGCAGCAATATTATGAGATACTTCTAGGGACCTATAAATTTTCAATTCTTTCAAAGTTGTATGATCAGAAGAGAGAGCTTTACTCTTCTTGTCTATGCTCTTGTCTGTGAGTGACCACAAACACTCTTTTCTGCCTTGGAATTGTGAGGAGGATTCCCTCTCCACCACTTTGTTCTTAATGCAAGATAGGGCTCCTTAGTACTTAGTTTAAGGGTGCCCTTGAGGAGTTTGGCTTTTGTTTATTTTGAAAGTACTTTCACCTGTTAAGTGCTAAGCCCCAGGCCCAAAGCCCTATCAGGTGTGAAACCTGTGTGGGCATAGATTAATGACTTAAGAGGGGCCAACTCGTGAACCAATGGTCTCTGGTCTCTGGTCTCTGGTCATTGAGGCAGGGCTTGAGAAGGCCAGAGGCTTGGCTTCCAGGAGAGGCGAGAAACTACAGCTGAAGCAAAAGCAGAGCCAACCCGTGTGTGGACCCAGGATTTTGAGTGAGGACTTGAGGCCAGTGAATATGATTTATGCCATCTTATTTTTCTGTGGCCTCCTGGCTACTCTTGTGAGGCAGGCCTACTGGGCCTGGAGGCTTGTGATCACGATGTCGGAATGGGGAAGCTGGTTCACTAATTTGTTGCTCTGGGGCCTGAATAAATGTCTTGATGTCTTCTTCTTAGAGAATTCTATATACCTTGCTATTTTGAACCATTCAAATATATATATCATCCTTTTTGAGATCATAAATTTGGACTTCCTACTACAACCACCACCACAGACTTCACCAGGCCAGCATCCTATTCATCCTAGGACCACCACCCAGGACTGCAACCCAGATCCAAGCAGAGCAAAGCAAGAGAATCCTGCATTAGTACCAGCAAAGAGATCCCTGTCAATCACCCTCTGATCAGCCACTTGATCAATCAGTGGGGTGAGACCTCAGGAAGCAGCCACAGCTGCCACCACCACTTGTTCGACAGACCTTTCCTACTGACCTTCTAAGTTGTCTTTGACATTTGTGGGTTGAGAAGTCTGGAAACCACCACAGCTGCCAGTAATTTAGTCCCCTGAGACCTGCTCCAGGTTTTCTAGGGCCTCATTCTGTGCCAGCTTGGCACACGATGGACTGCGCTCCTTTTTCAGACTGGTGCAACAGACTTTTCCTGTCGATCTTCTAGGTTGTCTTGGGTTGGGAATTTGTTTCACTCTGTCATTTTGTGAGTTCTGCTGCTTTAGAATTTGTTTAGAGTCAGTTTTTACAAGTATTTGGAGGGGTTTGGGGGAGAGCTCAAGCAAATCCTCGCTTTTATTCAGCTATCTTATCTCAACACCACCTCCTCTATTAAAAAAAAATCCATTCCCCTCTCCCCTTGAAGTATTATACTCAGTTTTTGTTTTTCTGGGTAGGCTCTTCTTGGTTGTAATCCTAGCTCCCTTGCTTTCAGCAATATAATATTCTAAGTCCTCCACTCCAAGTCCTCCTGACTGTGGCTTCATGAAGTTTGAATTGTTTCTTTTTGGCTAATTGCAATATTTTCTCCTTGACCTAGGAGCTTTGATTATAATATTCCTGGGAGTATTCATTTTGGCATGTCTTTTATGAGGTTATGAATGAATTCTTTCAATTTCTATTTTACCCTCTAGGTTTAAGTTGTGGTAATTTTTTGATAATTTCTTGAAATAAGATATCTAGGGTATTTTCTTCTTTAAATAATCACTTTCAAGAAGTGTAACAATTCCTAAATTATCGCTCCATAATCTATTTTTCAGGTTAGTTGTTTTTCTGATGAGTTATTTCATATTTTCTTCTTTTTTATCCTGTTGTCTGTTTTATTGTTTCTTGATATCTCATGGAGTCATTAGCTTCTACCTGCCCAATTCTAATTTTTAAGAAATTCTTTTCTTCAGTGAAATTTTAGGCCTTTTTTCCATTTGGCTTATTCTGCTTTTCAAAAAGTTATTCTCTTTAGTTATTATTATTATTATTAATTTTATCATCATGCCAATTCTTTTTTGTGTTATTTTCTTAAGCATGTTTGCGTCTCTCTTTTTTTTTTTTACCAAGCTTTCAATTATATTTTCTTAATTTTGTCACCTCAGTTTCATTTCTTTTCCTAATTTTTCCTCTAGCGCTCTTATTTCTTCCTTTAACTCTTTCTAGGATTTGTGTCCTGCTTGTATTTAATTAGCATTTTCCTTTAGGATTTGCTTATAGCTGTTTTTACATTATTGTCTTCTGAGTTTATATCTTGGTCTTCTCTGCCCTGTAGAAACTTTTTTATCATCCAGATCTTTTTTATTGTTGTTGCTTATTCATTTTCCCAGCATATTTGTTGACTTTCTGTTTTATGTTAAGGCAGGGAGCTGTTCACCTGTATTTAAGAGACACTGTCCCAAATGTCATGCTTTTCTGCTTGTTTTTAAAGCTTGCTCTGGAAGACTGTAAGTTTTCAGTCCTTCCAAGGTGGTATGTGATCTGGGGAGAAGTGTAGTCACTGAACTCTTGGTCTGTGCTCTGCTATTTACCTAGGAAGAGTCCCTGCTCATGGACAGCTGTAAGCACTAGCACTCCTCTTGGCTCTGGAAGTGGGATCACGGCCCTTGCTCACAAGCAACCATAAGAAATAATGATCCTTTCCACCTTGGAACTTTTCTCCCTTATTACTGAATCTTTTCTCCCTTATTACTGATCTCAAGTTCTCCTCTCTGCCCTGGAACTGTGACCAAGAACCCCTTATGGGCACTAGAGTCACCAATTAGCACCACCCAGTGCAGCAAAGGGTTCCCTATAATCTCTTCCTGAGAAATTGTCCATCCTCCTTACACTCTCTGAACTGAAATTTTGCCTTGATCTGGGCCACATCCAGGCTAACCCACACCTTGGTGTCATACAACTCTCTCATTGACTTTTTAAGTTGTTTTAGGCTGGGAAAATATCTCACTCTGACCTTTTGTTGGCTGTATTGCTCCAAAATTTGATTTGAGGAGTTATTTTAAAGTTGTTTAGAGGGGAATGTTGGGAAATTTTACCTAGGTTGCTGTTTCTACTGAGTCATCTTGGCTCTTTCATTCCCTCTTTAATTTTTAAAAGAAAACAAAAAACATGGTAAACTAGAACGTTCCCACAAAACGCTGACATGGAAGGAAAGGATTAAAAAAAACTATTGTAAAGCAGCTCACAAGTTGACCTGTCACATCTAATATTGTTCCCAATGAATAAACAGTTGTTAATTTCAGTTACAGTTATCACCTCCATATATGTTGTTGCCTCTATAGTAAAAATGGTGCAAAATTATAACATTTTTTGAATATCAAGTTTCCTGATACCATCAATAGTAGGCATTAAAATTATGTCTGATTTCAAGGAGTCTATAGAAATTGTAGTTAATGTGGAAAAAATTAAAATTGCTATAAGATTGTTGTGAAGGGAGTCACTTAAGAATTTGGGGCTTCAGAGGAGGCATAAAAAGAACTAAACACTGTGAAGATTCTTCCTAATTGAATCTTATATTTAAGTTAGTGAGGACTTTAGAGGTTGTCTAATCTAATCTTCTCATTTTATCTATGAAGAAACTGTGGTCCATACAAGTAAAATGACTTATAGGGTAATAACATGAAAAATCTCAAGTAGGAAGCCTTTGAGATCCTTTTAAAGATAAGGAAATGACAGTATGGTGTGAGAAGGGAAAGAACTCTGAATTTGGAACCAAACATGTGGATACAAATACCAGCTCTATTATTTCCTACCTGGCTTAATTTAGACAAATTATTCCACCTCTTTTAATCTGTTATCACATTGTAATAAAAAAGGGTTTCTACTAGATGGTCTTTAACATCCCTTTCAGCTATAAATTCTATGAATCTCTATTGTCTTTGGAGTTCAGCATTTGGGACAACTCTGTGGAAAATCCAGTGCAGGTTGACAACTTTTAGGGCTTAAGGGAGGATGATAGCATGTCATCAGGGTCTTAAGCATCATAATTACTAGATTCAAGGACCTGAGACATTGTACACAGTCAAACCCCAGACAACAGGGAAGAGAAGACTCAAATGTGCTGCACCCAAATGAAATCTATTTTCTGAATTTATGACATCACTGTTCAATGCCCTAGGAATTCTCAGTGACTGAAACCATGGGCAACTGGTTTGGCTCACAAGACTTCTCCAGGGACATGTATAACACAGAAAAAGATAGACATGATCCACAAAAAGTCATTTGGGACAAAGGACTCTCAAAGCTGCTCTTCTTCACCATGAAGAAGTCTTCCCCGGATTCTTCTCTTTTTCAAGGATAATCAACATTTCAAGTCTAGGATAGTTGGCTGTTCTGACAATGCTCTCTCAGAGATGCAGAGTGACCTTAATTTCTATTTACTGCCAGAAGTCAGTCTTAAAGTAAAAGTGAGGCTGAGACTTTCGTTGTACTTGATGCCATACTTCTCTTACAACTCAGCTATTGTACTTTCTGGATTACAGCAGCAACTAACTTCTGCTTGGAAAAGAGAAGCAGGAGAGCAAACAAGGCCAGAGGCTTTTCAACATCTTAGGTATATTGTCTGCTGGGGTCACTTCCCTTAATGTTAGACATTTAAAAAAATCTCTGGTAGCATGGTCATGTTCCCTTTTGTAGCATCTTCTAGGTCCTACAGTTTTGCTTGGCTCGTGTCACAGAATTAGAGTCATAAGTCACAGATCTAGTTTCAGTGGACATTGACAGACACTGAAGCAAACTTCTTCATTTTGGAGGGGAGGATATGGAGGACCAAAGTAATGGCCCATAGCATCTGAAGCCAGGTCTGCAGGTTCCAAATAAAGTGCTTTCCCCCACTGTGCCACCATGAAGTCAACCAGCATTTATTAGGCACCTGCTTTGTGACAGGTACTGTGTTAGTTACTGAGGATACAAAGACACATGGAGTTTCTGTACATCATTCTTGGACTATCAACCACTGTCAGAGACCTGAAAAATGCTACTGGTTCAAAGTGACAAAACTGTGGGCTTCCTTTTGGTATGAGATTGCTACACTGGTTATTCCCTTTCAGGCTTCATACTGAGATAGAAGATGGAACTTAGGCCATGCTACATTTGGGAGTCTAAGCCCTCAGCTGCTGACTGCTTCTGAACTTACTTCTTACTTAGTACACAGCCCAGGGGCCAAGATAAAGCCTTACCCTGGAATGCTACCCTTAGACTCAGGCCCCTTCTTCAGAATGGTTTGGACCTATGACCCAAAACTAAGTAGTTAGGGATAGAGCCACCAGGTGACATGCGTTTCCGCATCTTACACAATTTTACATCTCTCTATGATGAATCTCGGCCTTCCTTTCCACATTATTGCTCAGCCTTTTCCTGATAACATTCCTCTCCTTACCTGGTCACCAATGTACCCAGAGTTCTCTGTCGGTCTCCTCAACCTTAATTGGGCTGGAAAAATGACTAATTGTATTTTTTTTTGGTTTTGTTTTCCCAATCAGGATTCAATCTGGTATCTTTTCTAAATCTATTCAAAGGAGTTTTTGTTTTAATTAACCATTTTTTTAATTTGAGGAAGAGGGGGAGTTTGCTGTACTCCTGCCTGCATCTCTGCCTGCTTTGCTCTGCTATTCCTTTTTGTTTAACTCTTATTTTATTTTGTTTCCTTTCTGCCTTCCTAAGGATAAATGCCTCTATTGCATTGTTTAAGTTGACAACCAAAAATCTTTGAAGAGATCAAATTCCTATACATCTTATTTATTTTTTAAACTTACTAACTCTGTATGAGTAAACAAATCAGAGAGGGAGGAAGACAATTTGAGTTGGGTAATATATTATCATCTGGAAACATCTGACCTTGTATGTATCTATAGCCAGGGCATCATTTTTTTTTTCTGCTGAAATGATTTGGAGAAAGAATGATAATCCCATTTACAGCCTAAACAAATGTTCTAACTCCTATCCCTCACTGGACTAAGTAAGCAATAATTTTGTCTTTGGACATATTACATATTTCACTGGGGCAGTCCTGCAGACATTGAGGCAAATCACCCCAAGGCACTCTGTGCTTATTAATAGCACAAGGTATTCCAGACCTGATTATTGGTGTACTGAGCTGAAAACCACCTTCAGACTGTGCCTTGGGTAAAGAAAATCAAATCTTGCCAGAGGTGAGAACAGGTGCCTACTTATCTTTCAGCATTTGATTAAACTGGCTCTTTTGCCACTAATCTATTTTGGAAATTTTTTTAACATTTGTGAGAGCAAATTGATGTTACTTTGCCAGTGTGATTTCAAAACAGCAGCCTTATCAATTGCTAACATTCCTCTCACCTAACTAAACATAACCCTTTTGCATTAATGAAAGGCACCAAGTTGTAGTATAAAAAGCATAGGCCTATAAATCAGGAAGGCCTCAGTATGTCTTGCCTGTGATATAAGCTGGCTGTGTAACTCTGGACAAGTCATTTCCCACCCCACCCCAGTACCCACAGATTGCTAGCTCTCTAACATGACAACTTTCACAATAGTGGCTTATGTGTATTGATAAAGGGAATTCCTTCAAAAGGAATTTTCTATATATACCAATAAAGTAAAGATCTGGTATAGCTAACTCTTCTTCCTCTCACTGCCTTTCCCCCTGCAGGGTAGGGTGGCAGAAATGTGGTTTAATCATGAGAGCTTGCTGTAATGGATAGAATATTGATCTCAAAGTCAGGAAAATTTGGGTTCAAATTCTGCCTCTAACACTTTGAAACTTGTGACAAAGCTTGGGTAAGCCTCTTGGATCCTTGGTGGTGATCTGCATTGGATGCTGGAGTGCCCCATACTGGTAATTCCCAATGCTGCTGAAACCAAAGATACTTTGCATGTTCCCATAAATAAGTGAATAAAGGGAAAAAATTAAGAATGTTACAATGTTACTAAATCTTCCACTTTCAAAATGCAAAATGAGAGCCATCTAGTTAAAAAATGTACTTCTTAATATCCATTTCATTTTTGTTTTTGTTTTTGCCTCAAGGTAATAGAAACTGTCACTTGATAAGCTGCTGGGGTTTCTCTCTGTGTGTCGTAATGGGTTTTGAAAGCCTAGACCTTTTAGCAATTAAAATTATTGTTATTTTATTCCACATGTTGATGAACTTGACTCTAGAAAATAACTAAGAAATTCCACAACATGTTCTACTCATTTCAAAAAATATTTTGGCAGGTCAAGAATCTTAATTTCACTTTTGAAAATAATCTTCTCCATAGCTGGTATCGGTAGAGGACTATGCATACGTTGTCTCATTTGATCCCTCATAACAACCCTAGGAGTAACACAGTAAATACAAATATAGTGTCTCAAAAATCTTCGAACAATTTAAGCTATTAAAGTTTTTAAATGCATAGAGACTCTTAGGACATTCTGTACAATTATCCCTATTTTCCAAAGAGTTGGAAGCTGACAACAACTGAGGTCCACTAAAGGTTAGTGACTTCCCCAGTTACACGGCTAGTAATTAATTGGCAGAACAGGCCCTCCTCCATCCTCTATCCTATGAATCCAACTCTGTCTCTGTCTCTGCCTCTGTCTCTGCCTCTGTCTCTGTCTCTGTCTCTGTTTCTGTCTCTGTATGTCTCCCTCTGTCCCTGTCTCTCTGTCCCTCTGTCTCTGCCTCTCTGTCCCTCTGTCTCTGTCTCTCTCTTTCTCTGTCCCTCTCTCTCTCTCTGTCCATGTCTCTGTCTGTCTCTGTCTCTGTCTGTCTCTGTCTGTCTCTTTGTCTCTGTCTGTCTGTCTCTGTCTGTCTTTCTCTGTCTCTGTCTGTCTGTCTCTCTGTCTCTCTCTCTCTCTCTCTCTCTCTCTCTCTCTCTCTCTCTCTCTCTCTCTCTCTCTCTCTCTCTCTCTCTCTTTCTCTCCAACACCATAACTGTTTCCCAAGTACTTAAAAATAATTCTTGTTTACAGATATTAGTACAACTGTGTGTGGCTGGAGATCTGAGACATACAATAAAGAAATTGGCTATGCAACAGAGCATTACAAGAAAGTGGCTAAATTGGTCTCCAGAGGTAGGATTATATGTTTCTATAACTAGTAATTATCACCAATTATTTTCACCAGATATTATAATTTAACATTTGCCTGACAGGATCTAGCTTGAACATTAGTTTATAATATTTCTTCATGGAGTAGTGGATAAGAATGCAGGATTTGGAGCCAGGAAGTCCTGAGTTTAAATTTTCTTCAGGCCCTTACTAGCTGTGTGACCCTGGGCAAGTCACTTAACTTCTGTCTGCTTTAGTTTCCTCATCTGTGAAAATGGGGATAATAGTAGCACCTACCTCACAAAGTTGTTGTAAGCATCAAGTGAGAAATATTTGTAAAGGGCTTCACACACTTTACAGCACTGTATGAATGCTATCTATTACTATTATTATCACTGTTATTATTATAGCTACTATTTTTATTAAATATGGTACCATGAAGATAAAGGTTTTAACTGATATTTTTGCAATAGAATTCAGCAGGAACATCTAAGATAAGTCAGTTGCAATCTTCAGTTCATAGATGAAAGAATTTAGAACTCATAAATTATCTATATGTACATATTTTTAAATGCAATAGGTGGCTCAGAGAACACAGTACTTGGAACCAGAAGACTCATCTTCATGAATTCAAATCTGACCTCAGATACTTACTAGCTTTGTAACCCTGGTCAAGTCACTTAACCTCAGTTTGCCTTGGTTCCTTATCTGTAAAATGAGGTGGGGAAGAAAATGGAAAACCACTCCAGTATCTCTGCCAAGAAAGCCCCAAATGGGGTTACAAAAAGTCCAACATGACTGAAACTACTGAACAAGAGCAACAATAACATTTTTTAAAATTATGAGCAGTTGTAATAATAATGATGATGATAACAGCTGATTGCAATATAATACTTTGAATGTTTGCAGAAAATTGCACGTATTTTATCTCATTTCATTAATAGAAGATTCTGATGATGTAGAAACTGCAGATATAATTCTACTTTTGCAGTCAAAGATAGTGAGGCCCAGAAAGGTTGAGTGACTTATTTATGGTCACAAAGCTAGTAAGTATTGAAGCAGGATTTCAACCTAGATTCCTCTTTTTCTCACTACATCACACTGGTTAGGAGAACATTTGTTAGCGTTTGGTAGTGTTAAGTCATTTTCCAGTTGTATCTGACTCTGTGACCACATTTGGGATTTTCTTGACAAATATACTGGAGTGGTTTGTCATTTCCTTCTCCAGCTCATTTTACAGATGAGACAACTGAGGCAAACCAGATAAAGTGACTTGCCCAGGGTAATATAGCTAGTGAGTGTCTGAGGCTAGATTTCAAGTCAGGAAGAGGAATTTTCCTGACTCCAGGCCCAGTGCTCTGTTCACTTCACCACCTAGCTGCCATTGCTTGGTAGTATGCTTGCCCTAATCCGCTGGAGGAGGAAATGGAAAACTACTCCAGTATCCTTGCCAAGAAAACCCCATGGACAGTATGGTAGTCTCTTTAATGTATCAAAAATTATATATCAAAAAAAATTGTGAACTTTAAGGAAAAATAATTTGGAGTCATTGTTTCATAGACAATGGGTGGCTGAAAGTAATTGCCATGTTCTTTTATAGTGGGAAGAAAAATTCTCGAAAACAGTAGGGAAAATAACAAGTTTCAAAGTCAAACTTACTAGCCTCCCACTAAGAAATTAACCAAATGTGTTTGGTAATTACCATTGATTTTTACTTTGTTCTGAACAGTTTTAAGTTTTAAACTATTGCCTAGTGACAGGAATATATTACAAGATTATAGATACTTCTTTATACAGTGTCTAAAGGTGTGCACGCATATTTACATATGTGTGTGTGAGAGAGACTTGGAGAGATGAAAGGAGATACAGAGACAGACAGAATGAGAAATACCTAGAATCTTATAATCAGGTAGCTCCATGAATTGGTGCAGACAATGTGAATGTGTCCAACCTATTCAGTAAACACTATTTCAATTAAAATAGAATGAATGTCTTTATTTGAATTAGTTTTTTCAGTTGAGTAGGGCAGTTCACAAAGTTCCTAAAATGTTTTTTCATCATTCAAATTGGCTCAAATCAAGTAAATGTGATGTTATAAATGGTCTTCTTTTTTCTACCATTAAAACTTAATCCACAACTGTGATGGGGAAGGCCATGGAAGCTGAGGATACATTCAGGGTAAGAAGGCAGGTGAGGCAGGTATAATGGTGAAATCTGGAGAAGTAAAAGCAGAACTGGGAGAAGACTGTGTTTTGTTGTTGTTTGTTTCCTTTTTTTGAGACTGATTCTCCCTATCTTATGGGCCTTTTGTCACTAAAGTCTTCTTCTCTTATTGGTGAAGGGCCTCCAACCTCCATTTTGAGCCAGACCAGGCAATTTTCATTTTTTCTTGGTCTGCTTCCAACTCTCCAAACTTCATCAACATGTCTCAGCTGCCAATTCACTGGAAGCTTCCTCAACCTCTGTGACTTTCTTCTTCCATTGATGAGTTCCTTCTGAAAATTACATTTCAATGGAGAGCCCAGTCAGCCATCCTATGTTCTTTGTTGGCTCTGCTTTTGATTCTCCTGATTACGCCACCATGTTCCCACCTGTGTACTCTCCCCTCCTCCCCTTTTCAACTCTCTTTTATGTATTATCCTCCCCTCATTGGAACATCAGGTCTTTGAGGGTAGTAGGGGATGACTTTATTTTTACTGGTATTTCTAACTCTACCTATTAGCACAGATCCTTGGACATAGTAAGTGATTGATAAATGTTTGTTGTCTGACTCCTAAAACAAGGATAAAAATTAACTTACGGTATCTATCAATGTTGTAGAAGATATCCTACAAGGAGTCCTGTTGGAATTCTCTCTTTATTGTGATTCTCCTATTTATAGATGATATGCTCTCCCAATACATATTTATTAATAGCATCAAGTCCCAGAACCTGACAAATACCCTTCAATGAAATCCATATTCATTTAAAAGAGATTAGTCTAATCATTTATAAAAGAAAAATAAGTTGGATTAAAATACTCACTGTCCAGATTACAGATAGGAGTTGGACAGACAGCCCACTAAATTATTCTATTAGCATCTTGGCACATTTGGGGCAAAGGATATATAGGGATGTTGAACCAATTGAACCCAAAAATAAATAGCAAAAAGAGTTGGTGTAGGACTGCACTTGGGAAAATATGCAGCATCTTTCATGACTTCAAGTTATTTCCTGCCACAAAAGACCAACTTCTTTACATCAGTACTTTCCCAACAATTATATAAGGCAATGATAGTGAAATACTATGGCCTCCAAAGAATTGAAATTGCTGATGAATGGAAAGGCAATTAGAAAGCATATTGTGCCTATACTTAGGCAATAGTATGTCACCAATGTGACTTGGATAGAAAAGGTCATGTAAAAGATTTTCCTAAGGACATGAATAATTATAAAAAATAGTTGTTTAGTCATGTAGTAAGAGCAAGGTATAAATGATGGATTCATAGGGCATTGCACTGGCACCCCTGAAACATTGAAAGAGGTAGAAGGTGGCCTCCAGACTACTAGCAATAGGTTGGTACTGGAGCCAGCTCATACATGCTTGTGAGAGCCAACGGGAAAATTTCAGCGTGAACATTTATACCTCAGAAATCAGCAAATGCTGCCCAATCAGGGCTTCATTTTTGTTTATTCATTGTTTAGATGTAAGAAGTCAATGGAGACGACGTTAACAATACACATTAAATTTAAAAGCACACATTTTTGGAATATCATTTTAAATATTACCAGCACATACCCTGATTAGTGACATTTTCTGTGAATGCCTTTTGTGGACATTGTAGTGGGATTGGGATATATATTTATGGCAATCAATGATACAATAGAACTGTTTGAATATCTATGAATGTGGCATGTGTTGCAGAGAATCATAGATACATTTTGTAAAGACAAACTATGAAAGATTTAAGAACTCTCATCAATGCAATCATAAACCACAATTCCAAAAACCAAGATGAAGCATCAGATCCAAATCTTGACAGAAATGATGAACTAAAATGTAGAATAAAATACACAGTTTTTGGACATGACTAGTGTAGGAATTCATTTTGTTTGGATATGTTCATTTGTTACAAGTGCAAGGGGCTTACTGATGGAGTGAGATGAAAAGAAAAAAAAATACTGAGTTGAAGAAAACATTCAAGGTGAGAAAAAATACCAACAGCTACTCCTCCCCTAGAGTTTTAAAACTATTAATTTTAAGTTATACAAACTTAATGATAGGAGTACAAATGACAGAAACTGAACACATAGAGGATTCAAAAGTCACGTTCATTTCTACAGTAGCAAAATATTTTATTAAAATAAACACACAAGATATATGCCCATTCTAATAGGAAATGAAATATCATTTCAATAAATTATTAATCAAAATAGCAATATTGTTGTTTGATATTTGTAGAACTTTTTATATACTCAGTCTTATTT
>JAQQSZ010007743.1:0-13226 GCA_028646595.1 Phalanger gymnotis | reverse complement strand
AAAAGCAGATGTTCAAAAAAAATTTTTTGCATGCAACTGGGAAGTAAGATATACAGGCAATGGAGCATAAAAATCTATCTTGCCCTACAAGAAAGTAAGGAAAAATGGGATGGGGGGGGAGTGGGGTGACAGAAAGGAGGGTTGACTGGGGAATGGGGCAATCAGAATATACGCCATCTTCAAGTGGGGGGAGGGTAGAAATGGGGAGAAAATTTGTAATTCAAACTCTTGTGAAAATTAATGCTGAAAACTAAAAATATTAAATAAATAAAGTCTTTAAAATATTTTTCTAGTCCAGATGACATTTTGAGATCACAAGAGAAAAATTTCTATTAGATGAAGGAGTTTTAAAATTTGTTTTTCTGTGGAGCCGTGTAACTTGATGTCATATAAGTGATTAGTAAAATGTTTTGGTTGTTGTGGTTACAATGCTTGAATGACTTCAAATATAGTTCTCAAAACAAACTGAGCCTTCTTTCTGAAGACAGGGCTGGTTAAGTATGGAAAGGCTGATAGGCTGGTCACTGGTGAAGCACTCCTCTGGCCAGGACAATCTATGATATAAGCTTGTTTAGTAAGGCAAAGGAAATGATGTAAGCAATGCTGATTTTGTTTTAAGTCATTCAGTGACTTCTACTTTTATGATATGAGGAAGAGTTCAGAGTTTGAAAGCATAACCAATATATTCCTTGTCAAAAAAGGTAAAATATAATCTATTATAATATGTATACGCACTCACATACATACATATCTACGTACATACGTATCTATGTAACGTACATGTGCATATACACATATATACTTTGGATCTTTGGAAAAGCCAATCATTTCACCATATCTCCAACCACAAACAAATATTTTCTGAGCATTGAGTATGTTCGAGTCACATTTCAAATAATAGAAAGAAATAAGTATACACTGAATGAATGAACTATGCCATGCCCAAAGGAGAATACAAAGAGCATATACCTGGTGCCAAGTGCCAGTGGTGCTTACAATCTAGTTAATAAGACAAAGCAAAGCATATGAAGAGGTAACTGATGATCTCATTCAGTGTAAGGCAAGTTCTGAGTGATGGTATCAGTAATAAATGCTTTGAGTGCTCAGAGAAGAGAGAGACAGAGGGAGACAGATTACCTGATTACTTTTGGTTGATGTAGAAAAGAAAGTACTCGTTGAGGAAACAGAACTTGAATTGATACTCCAATGATCACAAGGTAAATGGAGTTGGACTTTCCAGATATGGAGATGAGGGGTGGGGCAGGGGCAGCATATATGGATACCGGGGTGGCTACAGAGGAGTGTTGGACAGGAAGGTTATGAACAAAGACTTTAACCCAAGTACAAATTCTCTTATAGGCACTATATATAACACTGAATATGAGACTGAAAACCCTTGACAACTGTAATTATTTGATATTTTAGTATAGACTGAAATTTGCAGTTATACAAAAATGTCTCTCATCTGACAAAAAGAAGAAAAAATCCTCACCTCCTCAAATCTTTTTTTTCTTTAGCCTATTATTAACCTCTTCCAGGTTAAATTGCTTTCTATTTTCATTTGTTCAGCCTTAGAGACAATGCAGCATCTAGAAAGTTGAGCTCAAGACTATGATGTTTTGCTAAAGGATACATACATAGTATGCATGTATATATATGTAAATATACATGTATACACACAGATATACATACTATATATTTATATGTGCTAAAGGACTCCATACTATAATATGTAAAAACTTAATACATATATATACATGTATGTGTATATATATATATATGCACACACACACACATTTCCCTAATCTCTACCACTGTCACTAATTTCTCATTTAACAGGAAACACTGCAGAAGCATCTGAAAACCAGACTGCCATGGAACAATCTTAACACTGTTACAGAGCTGTGCATCTGCCTGGAGCAACAAATATGTATTTTGATAGTGAGTCAATGTCTCTGTTGCTGTGGAAAAGGAAGTGCTTGTAATGATAAAGAAAATGCTGCATAAAAGTAATCACCACTAAATCCTGAGCAACCAATTAGAGGAATCTTAGTTCCTTCTCATGTCAAACATCAGAGACATTTTCTCTTTCTTAGGAGTCACTATTAAAATTAAACTTAACAGCCATTAAGTAAACAGCTTCATTTTACCATGAACCAAAGTGATGATAGAGAAATGTGATTGCTAACAGCTGTCAGTGTCTCAGAGTTAACAAAACATTCCTTAAACTTAGGAGCATCTTCTCTTGGAGAGGTTGCAGTTTCTTTTCCAAACAGAAGTGATCTCTACTACTACACATAATAAAGCCATTGTCATACTTTGGTTAAATTAAAAAAAAAAGACTTGTCAAATACAGTACATTATATGTGAAATTAATTAGCACAGTGGATAGACCACTGAGACTGAAATTAGGTTGGACCTGAGTTCAAACCCAGTCTCCAACACTTACTAGCTGTATGACTTTGGGCAAGTCACTTAATCTGTTTGCCTTAGTTTCCTCAGTTGTAAATTGGGGATAATAACAGCAGCCACCTCTCAAGATTGTTGTGAAGATTAAACGAGATAATATTTGTATAGCATTTAGCACAGTGCCTGGCATATAGTAGGCACTATATAAATGCTCCTCCCCTTCCCTTCCCCTCTATACTAAAAACTATACACATTTAGGTATAAAGTTAGCAAGGGTTTTGTTTTTTTTTTTCTTACCATAGAGACTAGGGTTCTATAAAAATTACTCATGTTTCACTCCACCCAACATTAAAGAAAACAGAAACTCTAAAATAAGAGAAATAATGAACAAGGAAAAAAAAGATTTGATGCAAAATCATGCTACCTGCATGTCTCCCAATTTTCCATTTGATTGTGATACAGCAACCTTTCATATATGGGGTACCAAGTTTGGCAGTAGTAAAGTAAGCAAGTGGCATCTTGGGGTCCCTATCTTTTGATATTAAAAAAAATCTCCCTCTCATATTGAACTTATAAGGAGTTCATTAATAAATTTTGCTATTAAACACAAATGTGCAACTATTCCCTTCTAACACCTATCCCCACCATGTTATTTATCTCACTGGCCATTCGCATCTTGTTATAAATTGCTTTAATGAGAAATCAGTTAATGTTTGCTACCCACCCACCCACCCTCACACCACCCACTGACAACTTCTATGGAATCAGACCCTTCTTGGGGGAACAAGATTGGGGATGCTCAGAGGTTGGGGCTCAGGATCTCCATAGTGTGAGTGTTCTTCCACCCCTAGAACAGGAAAAAAAAGATTCACTTGAGCCTTCTCATCCAAGGGGAATGCATGCCTTTCTAATACCTCTTGACAAGGGATCTGCCCAGCTCAATGGAGCTCATCCTCTGGTCTTGTAATGTTTCATGTTTCTGTTTCTGTTAACAGCAAACGAGCTGTCTCTTAATTTATTGCTACTTAAGCTGCTTATCTCTCTTTTCTGGTCTTAACCTTGACATCTTTTGTGACATTTTTTAAGGGAAAGTCGTCTTGCCGCTATTGTGTTGCATATTACTTATACTCATTTAGGCATCATTAGCTTGACTTTTTTATCACTTGTACTTTACTTCTTCAAAGGAATAAATGAAAAATGAGAGAGGTAGTATGGCATCTATTATTAATAAAGAGTCAGGCCTGAAATCTGGAAGACCTGGGTTCAACTTCTGTCTTTGACATATATAGCAAACCTTTTAACCTCTCAGTAAGGCCCAGGTATCTCTCTAAGACTATTACTCCATTATCTCTCTTCTCATTTAGAAGACTTTTAATTCGGTGATACAGTTTCAAATTTGAATGTCAGGACAATGAATTTAGTACAATAAGACATCTGTTACCTGAAAGAATTTTGAAATTAAGAATTTTTCAGATACCTGAAGGTAAAACTCTAAATTTTTTTTTGTGTTAACAGAAATTTTTCACAACTGACATTTCTGAATGACATATGCTTTTTTGTCTTTCAAAACAGACAGGGCATGTGATTTTTTTCTTGATGATTCAGCATCATCATACTGTATTGTGAATGTAAATACCACCTTTCCAGACTTAATAAAAGGTATTTATTATGTGTTACTTATAAAATATCAAGTCAGCTAGGTTGCTCAGTGATTGAATGCATGACTTGTTCAAATCCTGATTCAGATGTTTAGCTAAGCTGTGTGACCCTAGACAAACCTCTCTCAACCTCAGTCTCTTCATCTGTAAAGTGGGGATAATAATAACACCTACTTAGAGGATATTGGTGAGGATCAAATGAAATAATATAGGTAAAGCATTTTGCAAAGTTTAAAGTTCTATGTTAATGTTGGTTATTGTTAGTACTTTCTTTGTGAACCATAGAGTTTAGGTCAGGGGTGGGGAACCTGTGGCCTTGAGGCCATCAATGGCCTTCTAGGTCCTTAGGTGCAGCCTTTTGACTGAGTCCAAGTTTTACAGAACAAATCCTTTTATTAAGGGGATTTGTTCTGTGAAGTTTGGATTCAGTCAAACGACCACACTTAAGGACCTAGAGGGTCACATGTGACCTTGGGGCCACAGGTTCTCCGCCCCTTGTTTAGGCAAACTGGCTGTTTTTTACATATAACATTCTATCTCCTATCTCCATGCTTTTGCACCTCAAATTTAGAATGTCCTTCCTCCTTACCTCGATTTCTTAGAGTCCACTGTTTCAAGAACTTAGCTCCAAACCTATCATCTCCATGAAGTCTTTCCCAATTTCCTCCAGATGCAAATGCTTCTTCCCCAAATTTCTTTGTATCTATTATATTATTGTTTCAGTATACTGATTTTTTTTTTACATAATTACATATGTATATGTTTCTCCTAATAGGAGGAAAGCTCCTTGAGGGCTGAGTACTGTTTCATTTCTTCTGGAATCTCCAGCATTTAGCAAAGTACTTAAAATATATGATGTTTGATAAATACTTACTGTTTGATTGATACCATGAATTTTATGATTATAAATGCAAGGCTGGAAGTAACTTCAGAGACCCTCCAATCTAATCATTTCATTTTAGGGCTGAGGAAAACAAGACCCAGAAAGTTGATTTAACTCATCCAAAATCACACTGGTAGAGCTATGATTTCAACCCAAATTCAGCACTCTTTTTTACCATACTATGCTTTTTTTTTCAAATATTCTCTCTCTCTCTCTCCCTCTCTCTCTCTCTCTCTCTCTCTCTCTCTCTCTCTCTCTCTCTCTCTCTCTCATATCTGCTTCCTACAGGCCCAATCATCATTTATTTACATCATGGTTTCTAATGTCCACTGACATAGCTATTGCCTCCTTTCTGCCCAATTTTCTTGTTTCTTGCCTCCATTCTATCCCAGTGGTTCTTCTCTTGGATTTTGCCTATGAAAAGTCTAGCATTTTGGAAACATCACACTACCAATCATGAAGCTCTTTTAATTCTAGTCACTCTACCTACCAGTCATATTGTACCAAGCATAATCATCTATTCCACAACTCTTCTTGTCTGAATGCTCATGGGCTGTCTCTTTATCACTAAAGCCTTGGGAGAGGGCAAAGAAATGAGTTTATAAGCCCCCACTTATTCCAGTCACAATTGTGAGTGCCAGAAGTCTATTCTTCAAATAATCATGACTTCAGTTTAATTATATTGTTTAACATTAATCTGTTTTGGGCTTCCAGAAGAACAACAAATTTTCTAATCAAAACCTACCAGCACTTACATGTTGTCAGCCATCAGACAGGCTAATTCTGAGTTCAATCTGAAACCTACATTTTACTCTGAGTGGCCCTGCATATTACAGTGACTCATTTGGAGAGGCAAGTGCTCAAAATGAAGTTTTCATAAATGTCAGTTCAGGTACCTTTATAATTCCGCTAAACCTATTACACCTACACAAGAACAAATCTAAGAACTTAATTGTGAATTTCATCAAAGCTGAAAAACATGGAGTACAGAGAGCTGGGTAGGCTCTGAGATTATTACAATGACCCCAGGAGCCACATTGAGTGGATGATTCATTTGTTCTATGCAGATGCTAAAACTTCTGTGGAATAATAATACACATTTCACTCAGCCATTTGTTTTGAGCAGCAGCTCTTGTTTTTGGAAAACTAGCAAAATCAATTAATATCAAAAGTTTCTGCTTGCCCAAGGCCACACAGATAAATAAGCAGCATTTAGGATTGGAGCCCCTCTCTGCCTCCAAAATCAGTAAGATCACAACAGTAATAGCAAGCATTTACATAGCATTCTAACCTTCTTCCTCATATCTGTCTTTGAAGCTATCCTATGTCTTTCTCATATAATAAGGATGATAATAACAATAGCCATAATTTATATAACACCTACTAAGTGCCAGTCACACAATAGCATGCAGAAGGAAGCTGAAACTGAGGGCAAGGGGATGGAGCTAGAGGGTACCTTGCCCGGGAGGAAGAGTGGAATTATGTTCATGGAGTCCAAACCAAGCACAGCAGCTGGTGGGAACCATATATTTTCTCATTTAATCCTCAAACCAACCCTGGGAGGTAGGTGCTACTATTTTTATTTTATAGATTAGAAAACTAAGGCAAACAGAGGTGAAGTGACTTGCTCATTGTGACATTAGGTCTTCCTGATTTCCCATTCCTTTCCATCCCTAGTGTTTTTATTGTTGAATTTTAATGTGAGGGATTTTGTCAGAGGATCATTTCTGGCTCTCAGAGAACTGTTATTACCATGCAGGGCACTGAATGAAGTTGTAGGGGATGCATTGGGAAAGGGGTGCTCGGGAAGATCCAGGAGCTATGGTTGTTATTCCTTAGCTCTATCTCTTTCTCTTTCTCTGTCTCTATCCCTATCCCTATCTCTATCCTTATCTCCTGTCCCCTTCACAACCCAACCCAACCAACTGAATCCTTACTTGCGTGAGTGGTTAGGATGATTTGAGGATGGAAAAGGGCACTGGATATTTAAGCCTCCCCCTTCAGACTTCACATAATACTCCTTATGCCCCTCAATTATACACTTGTCATGTTTCTCTGGGTACATGTCACATTTCCCTTGATGACTTGAAAGTTTGGTTAAATGAAGCAAACAGTCTAGGTGATATATAAATTCACATTGTTTTATTCCCTTAAAGCTAACAGATACATGTATACATGGAGACAAAACTTAAATTTTGACTGCCCAATAAAAGAATGATGAACCTTTTTATGTTTTAGGACAATCCCAACTTAGGATGTCTGTGTCCCTCAGATTTATGTTTTCCATATGTGTTTAACCATACCATGAGAAAGAAAGTTTCTTAGTTAAATAAGTTGTAAATACAGTAAGACAAGACAACTGAAAAAGTGTCAATTGAAATTATGATCCCAAGATATCTGTGTTTACCCTGTGTAGCATACATCCACAGGATACCAAGATAAGAAAAGTCCCACTATTTAAGACAGTGTCTGCTCCTAGGCATCCTGTCTTTTAGTGGTTACAAACAGGAAAAATGATACTGGTCAGCCTCATCCTATAGTTGCTGACACAGGAAAGGACATCTTTAGAGCAAAGCAAAGAACATGTGGTTGATTAGTTCAGGCTTTGGCCCTTATTGGGGTTCAAATGATCTTAAATGATTGTCACCCTATTAGAATGAAGTCTAATACCCAGAGATCATGTACTTGACTGTATTCTCTAGCTCACGTCTTGCCCAAACTATATCTTTTCTTCCACTGAGGACCCCTCACTTAGCCCAGCCTGCAACAGGTGCTTAATGAACATTTGAGATGTATTCAAGGGAGACAAGGTAGTTTATCCTTGCCAGACACTTGTGAGATATGTGAGCTGGGCCAAAGTTATTTAACTTCTCTGAAGTTTGCTTTCCTCATCAGTTAAATAAGGATGACGCTCCCTATAGAACTTACCTGGCAGGGTTATTGTGAAGCTCAAATGTATGGTATTATGGTTCTCTTAAGGAGGACAACTGATATGGCAGTGATCAATAGTAGTCTGGATGGCTTGTGGATACGTTAGTTAATCTCTTTCATCGTCAGTGATGTCTTCCTCTAATATTAAATATCAGGATGATATTCCAACTGATGTCCCATTTCCCACCAGCTGCTTTGCTTGGTCTTCAGGCATCTTGCTTTCCCTGGGATAAGCCCATCACCAGAAATCTCATCATCATAGAGATTATTCCAGCTTTGGCACTTAACACCTCCTCAGTACCCTGAGACGCCTCTCTCCCCTCTGACTGAAGATCTTGAGTGCAGAGTGATAAACTCTTTCCAAAGCCTCCATTTAAGAGGGCTCTGAATGTCCAACTTATTCTCCCCTAGCTGCTGTACTTGATTTAGACTCCAAGAACCTCATGTCCCACCCGCTGGTTCCACCATCCCCCATCCCAGCTTCTTCTGTGTATTATCTTCTTCCCTTAGATTATAAACTCCTTTAAGGCAAGGCTGTATTTCTTATTCTTGTATCTCAAGGGCTTAGCATAGTGCCTTTCACGTAGTAAGTGCTTAATAAAGGTTTGTTGACTATCTACCATTGTTACCATCCTAGTCAGAGCCCATAATTATCTGACCTTTGGAATATTACCATAACTAGTTTTCCTGCCCCTAGTATTACATTAATCTAATTCTTTCTGCAGAATTACTCTTCCTATAGAACTGTCTTAGGAATATCATTTACCTGCTCAAAAATCTCCAATGGGTGTCCTGGCTTCCAATATAATAAAGTCCAAACTCTTTATCTTAGAATTAAAAGTCTTCTCTAATCTTGTTTCAGCTTATTTACCTAAAGTTATCTTCCCCAACTTTATTACACATAGGATCAGTGACATTTAAAGCAGGGAGAGACCTTTGAGGTCATCTAGTCCAAACTCTTCATTTTTACTAATGAAGAAACCAAAGCCCTGAGATTTGCTTCAAATCTCAGAGGTATTAATTAGTAGAGCCAGAGTTCAACCAAGGCTAAAACCAATATGGGGTCTGAAAGTCACCACTCCTTCTTTATTACAGTTTTCAAGTTATTAGGTTACTCTTATTGACATTTTAAAAATTCCTTTCTAGAAAATTTTTATTATCTGCTGCTGTAATTAACCACCAAGAGTTGGTGAAAGATGTTGTTAGTAATGGCTTACCGGTTGGGCCACGCTAGTCCCTTGCAACTCAATACCAGATAAACTCTCCCTGGGACTCTGACTAATGCTAATTTTAAAGCCAAATGAAAACTCTTTGTTTTAAAACTTCTTTCAATACTGCAAGGATTCATGATTTCATCTGTGTACACACTTCTTCCACTAACAAAAATTGTAACCCTCTGAAATTTGATAGATTTGCTCAGTCCTACTCTCTCTGTATATTGTCAGTTGACCTCACTAACCCACCTTTTCCTAGAGAAACAAATTCCCATCAGTGTAATGACTTCAGAAATAACAAGACCTACTCCTGCCCATTCTAGGATAGTCTCTTTCTGACTACCACTCCTTTAACAATCGGTCATACTGCCCCATGCTTCTTTCCAAACAGAGACAGTCGAAGTGTACATTTGTTTCTTTCTCTTTTGCTCTTTAGGAAATATTATCAAACTAGCAAAACTGAACCACAGAAATAAAATACATTAGTGTAAATAAAACAGTTTTACCACAATATTCAAGAAATGGAGAAATTGGGTGGCCAGTAAAGCTAATTGGTTCCATACAAACTTGCATTTTTTGGCCTCTATCATGAAGGGCTTGCATATTATCAATAAACTGTGGTAGAGTGATTGTGTAGTTGTGTTTGTTCTCCTGGAGATCTAGACTTGACCTAATTTGTAGTTTGAAAAGCAAAACTAGACAGATAAGTCGCAGTGACCAATAATTATCTGGATGGCCTGTTGACATGAGTTAATATATTTCCTCTTCACTAATGTTGTTCTTTAATATTAAAGATTACTATCAACTATTTTGACTAGTGTCTGTGGTCTGTAGAAATGTATGATTTACAATAAAATTTGGATGAGAAATTATAAGTAATACCCAAGTAGTGGTCTATAGAACTATCTACAGAGAATCATATAACTTTAGAGGTGATGGGGACCTTAGAAATGGTAAAGTTTAAGCCCCCCAATATATACAAGGAAACAGAGGCCCAAGAACCAAGTGGAAATGAGGAATTATATCAATTATCTGGATAATTTCAGACAAAGCAAACACTTCCTTCTGTTAGCTGGATTATTTCAGGACCAAGAGTCTTGCTTGTCAATTACCCGAATAATTACATTGATTCTAAATTGTACTTTACACACATAGATACATTCTCAAGTGAGGTGAGTCAGGGCAATTAATAAAAATAATTTTCAGAGGTTAATCTTGACATTTTCATCTTCCAAATTAGAGAGTGATAGTTCAAATAAAGCTTTTGGATAAGTATCCTACTTCTATAGTTCTGAATTTTCAGCTTTCTTTGCACCTGTGAACTGCTATTTTGGGGCTGTCTAGACAACTATTCTAGATTTAAATGTCTTTCTTTTTTCATAGCATGGTCACAGATTATGGTGAGTAAAAATGGAATTGAAACTCTCTTACATGAATATTGTTTAAACAGAAATAGGAATAAGGAGACTTTTTACTATGACTCAGAAAGTAGAGAGATTATTGTTGTAAACCCAGTGCTGATGAAGATAACAGTCAGGGAAGTGTCCAAAACAGAGACTTCTCACCATCCGTAAGTTGGCCAAAGTATAACTACCAAATGACAAAATCATAGAGCTGGGAGGGACCATAGGTTATTTGATAAAATATTTATTAAGTACCTACTGAGTGCCAAGAATTGTATTCAATGGGTACTCCCTACAGATGAAAAAAAAGTCCTTACTACAATATCAGTAAAAGATATCTAGTCTTTGGTTGCACACTTTTACTTTAGGGAGCTCACTATCTTAAGAAGTATTTTGCTGTATTTGGGGCATCTTTAATGATTAGGAAGCTCCTCTATACCCTTAGTCAAAATTTGCTTCCCAATAACTTTTACCTATTGACTCCATGGTAAAATAGAAACGGCATTGGCATGGTGATCAAAGGACCCACATTCAAATCTAGCATCTGTTCCTTACTGTGTGATCTTGGGCAGGTCACTTAACCCTCTCTTGGGCTCCTTTTCTTCAGCTATAAATGAGGGGTTGGACCACATGATCTCTGAGGTCCTTTCCAGATCTATCTATGGTCTGAATGATCATAAATAAGTCTATCTCTTCTTTCACATCACAGTCCTTCAAATGTTTGAAGACAATTATCATGGCTTAAGATTTCTTTTCTCCAAATAAACATTTCTGTTTCTCTTACCCCTCTCTTATGATGTTGGTTACACATTTATATTAACCTAAATTATCTTTACAACATTACATTTTGTCAATATCTTTTTTTGGCAAGGCAAGGGGTTAAGTGACTTGCCCAGGGTCACAAAAGTGCCAAGTGTCTGAGGCCAGATGTGAACTCAGGTCTTCCTGATTCCAGGGCTGGTGATCTGTCCACAATATCCTCCTTAAAGTATGGCACCCAGAACTGGAAACTATGCTCCAAATATGTTCTGACCAGGGCATAGTATAGTAGGAACAGCACATTATTCCTTGATCTAGATAATAAACTTCTACTAATGCTGCCAGCAACTTAATCACAAGAAAGACTTACTTCCCCTTGTTGTTCACTCTTCTTTTTTGAAGAGGACCAATGACATCACAGGATGATGTCTTCACTTGCCCGTTAATTAGATTTAAGTAAGGCAGAGTGGCACAAGGTCTTTACTCTGTCTTTCAGAGTCCTGAAGTCCAGTGGCAAGACAAAAGTCAGGACAACTGGCAGCCTGGGTGGAGTGGATGATCTTGGTGTCTTCAATGTCTGACCAAGATCTTAACACTTTGCCTGAGAACGAGAACATTGTACACAGTAACAGCAATATTGCATGATAATCTACCATGAATAGCTATTCTCAGCAATACAATGATCCAAGACAATTCTCTTGGACTTAGGCTGAAAGGTGCTGTCCATCTTCAGAGAAAGAACTGGTAGAGCCCAAGTGTAGATTGAAGATACTTTTTCTTTACTTTATTTATTTTTCTTAATTTTTTGTCTTTTTTTTCACAAAATGACTTATACGGAAACACATTTTGCATGACTTCACATGTATAACTTTTGTCAAATGGCTTGCCTTCTCAATGAGGCAAGGTGGAAAGGGAGAGAGAGAATTTGGAATTTGAAAAAAAAAAGTTAAAACTGTTTTTACATGTAATTGGGAAAAATAATAAACAATGAAAAAAAAACCACTGGTTCAGCTCTCCTTTATGGCCATTGGAACAAGTTATTCTCACCCACCCATTACACCAAGGAAGTCTTCACTAGTTTGAGGCCTGTTGGTTACCATCAAACTGGTTTAGCCTATCTGTCAAAGTTGGTTTTACCAGGCTGTGGTCGCTGTACAGGCTACAGCTTCTTGTAGCCACAGGTGAGAGTGGGGTGAAGGTGGTTACAAGTGGATGAGAAGCCTAAGAAAGGGCTTGGCAAGCCCTCACAGCAGAGATGCTAGTCCTTCCTGGATGCCCCACAAACTCCTGCTTCTCTTTACAGCTCTATCAAACACCTCAGCTCTTCTGGAGTGGAGATCACTAACAGCAAGAATAATTTTATATAAGTTCTCAGCTAGGATTCTGCTATCCTCCGTTCACCTAGATTTTTATTACCTTCTACTGACTCTTTCATTCATCTCCACTGGACTAGCAACTCCATGTATGTATGTGCATATGTGTGTATACACACTCACATATATACACACATACACACACACACATTTAGAGAATGAAGGCCCAACAACAAAAACAAAACAAAAAAAACCCAACAACAACATAGCCTTAATCACCGAACAGGGTGTTGTCTCAGTCAAAGTGAAAACTCAGAAAGACCTTAGCTTAGGGGGGACGGAGCCAAGATGGCGTCTGGAAAGCAGGGACTAGTGTGAGCTCCCCACCAAATCCCTCCAAAAACCTATAAAAAATGGCTTTGAGCCAATTCTAGAACTGTAGAACCCACAGGGTAGCAGAGGAAAGCAGGGCTCTAGCCCAGGATAGCCTGGATAGTCTCCGGGTAAGGTCTAACCCACACGGAGCTGGGAGCAGAGGGGAGCAGAGCTGAGTGGAGCAGAGCCCAGCGTGGGCAGCGTGGACCAACCAGACCAGAATCTGGGCGGAGCATGCCCTAGCGCCCTGAATCAGTGTGTTGCAGCAGTACCAGACTTCT
>JAQQSZ010007742.1:0-13226 GCA_028646595.1 Phalanger gymnotis | reverse complement strand
GGGGGGGGGTGTAAAAAGCGAGCTTGGCATTGGCCCCAGCTTGACCCCTCGGGGAGAACGGCGGGAGGCCGTGGGGACTCCTCCGGCATCCCCGCCTGGCGGGGGCAGCGACGCGCCTGCGTGTTGAGGAGACTGGGTGTGAGTGTGTGTGAGTGTGCTGCGCCCGCCGGCCCGCGCGTCAGTCGGTCCGCGCGCCCCCGCTCTCGCAGCGCGGTTTGCCCCGGCTTCGGGGTGGGGGAAGGGGGCTCCGCGCGCGCGGGGTGGGGGTGGGGTCTCCGGCGGCTGGCGAGCAGGCGGAGCGGGAGTCGGAGCGGCGGCAGAACGAGGGAGCGTGCGTGTCGGCGAGGGCGCTCGGCTCGGCTCTGCTCGCCATCCCGCGCACACCCCAGACATTGCCGGGGCTGGGGGGCGGGGTGCGCCCGGCGCCCGAAGTTAGAGGGTCTCCGGGGGAGGGGGCGCTCTCTCACTCCATCTCTCCCCGGTCCTACTCCTCTGGACCGAGTGGGCGATGCAGCCCCGCCGGGGAGCCCCGCCGTCCTCCCCGCTCTGATGGCCGGGCCCAGCCGCTTCGAGCGCCGCCGGCTGTCGTTGCCGCAGCTCGGGGCGCCGCGCTGCCGCCGGGACCCCTAACTAGCGGCGGCGGTGGCGGCGGCGGCGGCGGCAGCTCCTCTCCTCTCCGGTAGCCCCGCCGCCGCTGCTGCCGCCGCCCGGGGACGGGGAGTGGAGCATCTTCTCCGTCCTCCCTCCCTCCATCCTCGTCCTCCCTCCTTGCTCCGTTCCTTCCTTTCTTCTCTCCCTTCCTTCCCCTCCCCATCCCCGCCCTTCTCCGAGTCTTCCCGGCGCGCGCGGCTATGGCGTGAGGGGCGCCTCTGCCCCGCGGGGATGGGCACCAAGCCGGGCCGGACTGAGCCGGTCTCGCCGCCGCCGGGCCCGGACTCCGGGGCCCCGTGTCCCGAACTGCTGGCGGTGGCGGAAGAGGCCTTCCGTGGCGGCAACTACGAGTTGGCTGCCGAGATGTACGGCTCGCGTCTGGCTGAGCTGCCCCAGCCCGAGCGCAGCCTCTGCCTGCGACGAGGGGACGCACTGGCCCGGGCCGGCCGCGCCGCCGAGGCGCTGGACTCGTACAGCGTGGCCGCCCGCCTGGGCAGCCTGCGGCCGGAGGAGCTGAAGGAGCTCGTGGAGAGCTGCGCCCTGGCCATCCGCGAGGAGCTGCGCCTGCCCCCCTGGGAGCCAGCCCCGGGCGGCGGCGGCGAGTCCAGCGCCGGGGATGAGCCGGCTGCGGCCCCGGGCCCCCTCCCTCCAGCCGCCGCCACCGCCTCGTCGTCCTCAGCCCTCCCCGCCGCCTGGGACTTGTTCTGCTGCCCGCGGTGCCGGCTCCTGCTCTGCGACCCTGTGACCCTGCACTGCGGACACACTTTGTGCAAGCGCTGCACCGAGATGGACCCCGGGCTGCCCGCCGGCCCCTGTTGCCCAGCCGCCAAGTCCCCGCCCAGTCGAAGGGACAGCTGCCCCTCTCGAGTCAACGTGGTACTGGGCAACCTGCTCGAGAAATGTTTTCAGACGGAGAGCCGGGTGCGGAGGCTGGCCAGCCAGGCGGAGAGTTTGTGGCTCCAACACGAGCTGGACGCAGCCTTGCACAAATACGACCAGGCGTTGGATCTGGGTGAGTGTGTGTGTGTGTGTGAGTGAGTGAGAGAGAGAGCGCCCCTCCTCCTTTCCCACGCTACCTTTAGGCCACCGAGGTGGGACCCAGGGGTAACCCAGAGCTTCGTTAGAAGCAGGTGAAAAGATGAAAAAGCTCAGGGTTTGACCAAGATTTTCCTCCAATTTAATAGGCAGCTGTGGACCTACCTTTGTATTTTTTAAAAAGAGGCGTAGTGTGTAACTTTTAGCAGCTGAGCCTTCCAGGAATTGATTCATTGTACGAGGCTGGTGACACGCAACATCTCATCCCTATCTCCCCTCCCCCAAAACTTGTCCTTGACGTAGGTGGATTTTTCAGGGTATCTCCCTCAGTTTCTTTGGGCTGCTGTATTTATTATAGCTAAGTCTTCCCTGGAGCTCTTGCTGAAGTATAACTTTTCCTTATGTATCAGCTGTTGCCTCAGGAGGGGGAGGGTGTTGATGTGACCTACTTTTGTAATCAGAGTGCTTTACGAGTCGTGCAGGAAAATGCAAATAACACACTGCCTTCTGCCCTAGACTTGCTGAGTGTGATATACACAGCCTTTCCGATAGCTAGGATTTTGTTTCCTTTGTCTTTTTCTTACACTTCCTCCTTTCCCCACTACCTCTTTGAATGTTTTGAATAATTTATATCTTACTGGCTTATTAAAAAAAAAAATTTTTTTTTTTGCGTGGTGGCTTTAGAATTAGGTAGATGGGGGGGCGGTGTAAGAGAATAATGCTTGATGGCCCTTCCCCTCCTCCTCATCAGTGACAGGCACAAGCTTCCCATTCTGGAGTAACTGCTCTGAAGCATTGGCAAACATCTATTTTATTTGATATTCGAAAAGCCCAATCTGCTGGCAATTGTGACAGGTCTAGAGGTCTGGGCTTTCTTCTTGAAATGATCTCTTTGGCGGGAGGGTTTAGAGTGTTGTTTTTGGTAAATGTATTTAAATGGAAAGTTAGAAGTCAAACTTTCTTGAGTGCATTCTTCAACTCAGCAATCATTTATTGAACTTTTGTTTATTGCCAGACTCTGTTAGGTGCATTGAGTACAAAGATGAAACAATTACTGTCCTCAAGGAGCTTAAATTCTTTTGTGATATAACCTTAATGCAAATTTTTTAACAATTCAGACACCATAGATTTTTTGTTTAGGAAGATGTATGCTATTTAAAACAGTGTAGCTTAACTGGCCTGTGAGTCTGAGAGACCTGGGTTCAAGTTCTGCTTCATTGTACTGACTTTGTTGACCTACCTCAGCAGGTCATTTAACTTAAGCAGCAGGGAAGCATGTGCTGTTCTGCATTGGTAGAGGAATACCAATGAAATCATAGATCTAGGAAAAAATTACATTTAAATTAAAATATTTGTCAAAGTTAATTAGGAAATCATCCGTAAATTGAGAGGTAATATATGGATATTTTTGTTAGCTCTATTAAATAGATAACAATCATGACTACTGAATTTCAGATTTTGAAGAGACCTTAATGACCTTCTGGAATTAGCAAGAAATATTCATTAAATGTCTACTATGTGACAGCCACTATACTTAGGTGCTGGTGATTCAAAGATCATGAAAAATGAAAAGAAAGACCAAGAAAAATGAAGCAGTTACAGTTCTAAAGGCTTAAGAGATAAGGAGGCAGGAAAGAGAGGAAGACTATGTACATTCTCACACACAGGGTAATTTCAGGGTTGAAGGCACTAATAGTTGAGGGGATGAAGAAAGACCTCATTTAGGAAGTAGCCCTTGAATTGAGGTTTGAAAGAATCTGAGGATTCTAAAAGGTGATAGTGAGGAGGAAGCACATTTGAGATGTGAGGTCAGCTGGTGCAAAAGCAGAAAGGCAGGAGCTAGGATGCTCATCTGTCATGGATGAAGAACATCACATAGATTTTTTTGGCTGGGGTGTAGAGTGAGGGAAGAGAGGATTGATAAATCTGGAAAGAGAAACCAGAGTATGAAGGACTTCGGATGCTAAACAGAAGACTTTTTTTTTTTTAATCCTAGAGGCAGTAGGAAGCCACTGGAGCTTTTTGAGCTGGGGAATGACATGGTCAGACCTGTGTTTTAGGAATGTTATTTTGGCAACTGTGTGGAGAATGGGTTAGAGATGAGAGAGTCCAATTAGGAAGCTATTGAAATAGAGAGGTGATGAAGACCTGAACTTAGAATCATGGCCCTGGGATTGGAAAGAAGAGGGATATGTTGTGGAGATAGAATTGATGAGAAATGGCAACTGATGGGACACGGGTGTGATAGGGAAAAGTGAAGAATCAAGGATGACTTGGAGGTTGTGACAAAGGGGATACTCTCCCACAAAGTCCTACACTTTCACTTGAACACCTATGACCTTCTCAGAATGTTCCACTTTGGGATTGGTTCAGTGCTTAGGACATCTCTCCTTACCCGCAGCCAAAGTCTACCACTAAGTAGCTTCTATTTATTGCTCCCCATTTTGCTCAGCACTTGACAGTTCATCAGATGCCCGAACAAAAATATTTTGGTTTCACTCCCACCTAAAGTCCTTCTCTTCAGGCTAAACATTTTCTCTTTAACTTCTTATAGCATGGTTTTGGGCAGCTAGGTGGCACAGTGGATAGACCATTTACGAGTCATGCAAGAAAATTCAAATAACACACTATCTTCTGCCTTAGACCTGAATTCAAATCAGGTCAGCTCATTCTGTTTGCCTCAGTTTTTTCATCTGTAAAAAGAGCTGGGGAAGGAAATGGCAAACCACTCTAGTATCTTTGCCAAGAAAACCCTCAATGGGGTCCTGAAGAGTTGGTCATGACTGAACAATAGACTGATCTGAGGAACTAGAGTCAGAATTACAGAATCTCACTATAACCTTGGGGCATGACTGAAATGACTGGAAACAAAAAGCATGGTTTTGAGGACCATCATCATCCTCGAGGTCACCCTTCTCCTGAAGGTCTCCACTTTATAAAATGCCTTTTGAAAACAAAGTATTCAGAACTAATGTGATACTTCAGACGTATTCACGGCAGAGGACTGCCCACTGTACTGTCACCTCTTCTGTGTAGATGATATACTTCCTTAATGCAGCTGAAATCACAACGGCTTTTGAGCTTCATGTCCGACTGTTGACTTGTATTGCATTTGCAGTTCTCTAAATCTTCTAGATCTTCACATGAAACATCACATTTTTTTATATAACCCTTTTTTCCAATGCATTTTTCTACAGCAAAAATCACATAATTTTCTTCTAAAAATTTGATTATACTTATGGCATGTAGAAATTTCTTACAGCAGAAATTAGTGGTTATTTCACCTATGCCACAATGAGAAACTTAAACTGTCAAGACATGGTGAGCTCTGTATACAGGTTCTGTTGTAAAAGAAAAGTGAGCTTTCTTCTGTCTCCCACCAACCCCTCTCCTATTCTCAAAAGGAAGCAAACCGTCTTTCTACTTTTGGAAAGAAATTACTGCTATTTGTGTAAGGGCTCAGTGGTCATTTCAGTAGTATCTGAATTAATGAGTTTAAATGATTTTGCCTAATGTGACTTTTTAAAAATATAATTATGCCAACATTTCTTAGCCATATGAAGGTCATTAATTTGGAAGGATGACTTGTAAGTGTCCTCCCATTCTCTATGCAACTCTAAAAGAAGACCCCTTACGTTCCAGCCCCAACCTACTTCCTAAACAAAACATGTACAACCAAATAGACTGACTTTGATGTTTCCTGCCTTCTTCTCTTTACTTATATTGTTCTTCCCCCACCCCTCCAATTGGGTTGCCTTATCTCCTCCTCTCTCCACTTGTTAAAACTTATTTGTTGTTCAAAGGGGATCTCAAATCCTACCTCCTCCACAACACCTTTTTTGATCATCTAGTCAAAATAGTCTTTTCTTCTGCCCTTCTAACGTACCGTCTGTGACTCATTTGGCATTTTATAAAAACATACTTTTTTTTTTAGTATTGTAGTCTTTTTATCATCTACATATTTTATCTCTCCAAATAGGCTGTAAACTTCTGGAGGATAGGGCCATGGCTTTGTGCAGCTACCCAAAGCAGTTAGTTCAGCATCTTGCACATATAAAGTGATCAGTTAATATTTGATTATTAAAGTATCAAGTGTCAACTCTGAAAGTAGAATGATGTAGAACAAAGAGTTGTTAATTTGGAATCAGAAGTTCTGGGTCCTGATTGTGACAGTGTAACACTGAACAAGTTTATTGAACCTTTCTTGGGCCTTAGCTTCCTCTGTAGTAGTAATAATAAAAATTACATTTATATAATATTTTAAAGTTTATGGAATACATTATATACATTCTCATTTGATCCTCACAAGAATCCTATGAAATAGTATTATCCCCATTTCACAGATGAGGAAACTGACTTTCATTGAGATTTAAATGATTTTTACCTGTGATCACATAAAAGTATCTGAAGTATTTGAATCCAGATCTTCTGACTCCAAATCCAGCATTAAAAAACCAAAAAAACCTCACAATTAAAGAGAACTTTAAGGTTTACACAGAGCTCTCCTTTGTAAGAGGAGGAATTGGACTAGATATCGCAGAGGTTCCTTCCATCTTTAAATCCTACTTGTTTGGCTGTTATTGGTGTGAAGAAATGGAAGAGATTATAGAAAAACAGCTTGATACACAGTTTCTACCCCCAGGGAGCTTATAGTCTTGTCGTATGCACACAACATAATGCTGAGATGACTATGGAAGTTCAGCAAAGAGTTTTGGCTCAAGAGTTTGGGAAGGCCACGTGAAGGAGTCAGAACCTAAACTGAATTTTGAAGACTAGGTTGGATTGGATATATGGGATATATGGTCGTGAACTTGTCCAGGTGGCAATAGGAATAGAGTCAGGAAAGACTAAAGCATACTCAGAGGTAAGTATTAGAAAAGCGGTTGGGTTAGATTCTCTCTTGTTAAGAAATAAGGAAGTTTGGGTAGATAAGGAGCAGGCCAAGTTATAAAGGATCTGAATGACTGTTTTGAACTTGACCTATTAGGGATAAGAACTCATTAAGCTTTTTGAGTAGGGTAATGAATGATATGATGAAAATGGTGTTTTAGGAAGTTAAGTCTGATGGCAAAATGCAGACTGGATAGGGGACAGGCAGACCAGTTAGGAAGGCTGTGTAGTGATGAGTTCTTGAATCCCTTGTAGGAGAAGGAATAGAGTAGAAGTAAAGAAGTAAAGGAAAATTCAACAGGACTTGCCGATTGACTAGATATAGGGGTTGAAGGATAGGAACAAATCAAGGCTAGCAAGTTTTTGAGTTTGAGGCTATAATACTCTCTCCAAATAGAAAAATCCAATACACAGTTGGGAGATAGGAGACTAGAGCTTGAGTCAACAGATCTATCAAGTTCAAGTGTCTGGGCTAGGCCAGGCCAGGCCATAGGAATGCCATGATGGAAAAAGTACAGAAGAGCCTGACCTCAAGGAGATGACGATATTCAGAAGTCATCCACACTGAACTAATGTAGTAGCTCTGTGAGTCCTGAGGGAGGGTAGGTATACAGGGAAGAGTAGAAGTCTTGTGCTCACAGTTAGACAGGAGAACAGGCTCTCCCAAGGAGTGGCCAGGCAGTAGAACAAAGTAGCACAGTGTCATGGAAGCTAAGGAAGAGACAGTTTTGAGAATGAAGGTGGGGGGCAACTATATCAAATACTGCACACCAAAATCATAAAGTTTGAGAAGAGGCCATTGGATTTGGCAAGAGGAAAGTAAGGTTGTTGACCTTGAAGATAGTAGCAGTCTTAAATAAATGGTAGACACAAAAGTGCCAGATGAAGGGTAAGGTTAGTTGAACACTTGGTCGAACTGTTTTTTTTTTTTGCTTGGTTTTTTTTGTTTGTTTTTAACAATAATTGTGCTGGATCTTTGCCTTAGAAGTTTCTACAGTTTCTTTTAGTGTCTCATACATTTGGGAATTAATATAACAAAGGTCAGGAATATGATATTTTTGGTTACTAAAAGTTTTTGTTGTCACAGATGCACAAAGCCTAAGGTAGTAGTAGATACTTGATAGTAGCATGTTCCAATGAACTATTTTGGCATTGCCTTAAGTGCTGCCCTATGTGCCCACTTAATGACCCCTATGCTATGACTTAAAATAGAAGTAAATTTGACTCAGTATATACTGTTGCTTTTTTTCTTGGTATAAAATTGAATTACATTTTTTGGGTTTATACAAGGGAAAAACTTGGATTAGATTTATGATATTTTAATACACTAAAACTTTTATTAGCAATTGTGATAATTAGTGCTTGAAGTTTTAATGACCACATTTGTAACTTTAGAACCAAGTTGATGAGCAGTGGCCATGATTTATACATACATTGAACATGGTGTTTTCTCAATCTACTGGTTCAAGAATTTCTTGTCCAACACCTATTTTGAGTCTAGTATGGACAAAATAACCAATTTTATCCTTGGTAAATGACTGTATAAATACTAAGATCAAACTTGGTTGAATGTGGTGGAGTTTTGGTTGGTGTTTGCATTTTAATATATTTGCTAAAAAAAATCAGGCATCATAACTTAACTTTCCGCTTTTCTCTTTCTATATTGCTTTGGTGATGGGGATCAGGGAGAGAGGAGAGAAAGGAATGGGAAAGTAGAGCTGCCCCATCAAAAAGTACATACCTTATTGCCCTTCTGGACTATTGAAATAGCCTCCTAACATGTTTTTGGTGAATATTGTTTCTCTTCCCCTTTCAGTCTGTTTTTCTTTATGTGATGAACTATAATCTTCCTTATAAGACAGATCTAATTCATGTCATTCCTGTGCCTCAAACCTGTATGGTTCCCTATTCCTAAAGAAGAAACTTCTAATCTCTTACTTGGCGTTCTATTATTTTGTGTCACTGTTCATGTAGGTATCGTTCTTGTACTATGAGGTCAGGGATTGTATGTATAAAATGGGGGTAATAATAATTGCATTGCCTACTGCATAAGGCGGTTGTGAGAAGAGCATTTTGTAAGCCATAAAGTGCTATATAAATATATGCTAACATAACATGTTGTTGAATTAGTTTTATAGATGAAGAAACTGAAGCTTAGAGAGGTTAAATAAATTTCCCAGCTAACTACATTTAAAAGTGGGACTGAGGGCTAAGTTTCCTGATAACCAGTTCAGTTTTCTTTTCATTCATGATTCCAGTTCCAATTAACCCTTCTTTCCCCACCAGTAAACCTCAGCTCTTGGCTGCCTAGTGTTCCCTACTAGTATCTTACTGCTTGTAACCCTCTTTATGAACCAGTTTCCCATCAGACCAGTTTCCTTATGAAAGGCATACAGTCTTTCCTTGAGATGTTTTTAAGTTTTCTGCAAAGTGTTACAGAGGAAAGAAGGGGGCCAATAATTAAAAAGAAATTTAAAAGTAACAAAGGTCTTACTAGTTCTGGTCCTGCCTGTAAACCATAGAGAACTTAAGCCTCACTCATTTTTAGTTTTGTCTTTGTTAGTAACTGATCCTCTTCTGCCAGGTCTTGTCCACAGTGTTTGCTAGCCTCCTTCCGTATAACCTGAATGTTAAAACAGTTCTAACTTTATAGCTCATAGGGAGTTGATTGGCTTGGCAAGGTTGTATTTTAACCCTTTACAGTCTCCTTTTATGGCTCTTATCTATAGGTTTAGCATACTCCCTCCTCTTACCTCCTCTATTTTTCTAAGATGAATTTATACTTTCAGTCTTTTTCATTTTAGACTACTCTGGCCATTGGTATGGGGAAGTAATGTTGACTTCTGGCTCTCTGAACAAGCAAGATCTTTTCCAATTTGGCCCTTCCAATTCATTCTCCATATGGCTAGCAAAATCATTTTATTAAGGCACAGGCTTGACCATGTTATTCTCCTGCTCAAAACCTTCTAGTGTCTTCCCCCCCCGCCCCACCATTGCCTTTATGATAAAATACAAACTCCCCAGCCTATTATTTAAGCCCTGTCCCAGGCTAACTCTGGCCCACCTTTCTCACCTCATTTCATATTACTCCCCTTCACAAATTTCATCTTCTAGCCAAAGTATACTATCAGATAAACCCTATGTTTCAGTAATCCCAAGACCTGTAATATTACTCCTTTTCAACTCAATTTAGGGATTTTTGAGCAGGGATGTGACATCTTGTCTTAGGGAACATCTCGGTAGCTGTGTAGGAGCTGGATTGGAGAAAGGAGAGACCAGATGCAGGGAGATCAGTTAAACTATTGCAGTAGTCCAAGTGAGATGTTATGAGGGCTACAAATAGGATGATTGTTGAGTCATGTCTTGTGTTTCCTCTTCCAAGGAAATTCAATTCAGTTCAATAAACATTTATTAAGTGCCTACTGTAAGGCATTGTACTAAGTGCTAGGGATACAAAAAGAGGCAAAAGATAGTCCCTGCCCTCAAAGAGCTTACAATCTAATGAGAGAGACAACATGCAAACATACCTAAAAAGCAAGCTTTCATATAGGATGGATAGAAAATCATTTAAAAAGGAAAAGCCAACTAAGTAAGATCTGGGAAAGTTTCCTGTAGAAGGTGGTATTTTAGTTGGATTTAAAGGAAGCCAGGGAGGTCAGTAGCTGGAGCAGAGGAGGGAGAGTATTCCAGGCATGGGAAATAGAGAAAATGCCCAGAATGGAGAGACAGAATGAATTGTTCATGGAACAGGCAGGAGCCTGTCATCACTGGATTGAATAGTATGTGTTGTGGAGTAGACTGGAAAGGTAGGAGAGGGCTAGGTAATGAAGGATTTTGAATGTGACATAGAGTACTTTGTATTTGCTCCTGTAGGCAGTAGGAAGCCACTGGAGTTTGAGTAGGGAGGTGACAAGATCAGACCTGTGTCTGAGAAAAATCACTTTGGTGGCTTGAATAGGGGATGGATTGGAGTGGGGAGAGACTTGAGCAGGCAAACCTACCGGCAGGCTGTTGTGGTAATCCATGTGTGAGATGATGAGGGCCTGCACCAGAGTGGTGGCAGTGTTAGAGGAAAGAAGGAGTTGTATTGGAGAGATGTTGCAAAAGTGAAATCAATAGGCCTTGGCAACAGCTTGGATATGGAAGGTGACAGATAGTGAGGAATTCCACTCCTAGGTTGGTAGTCTGAGGCTCTAGGAGAATGGTGTTGTAATACCAAGCAGGGTTGGACTTTTCGCTGTTTTTTGTTTGAGTGCTTCTCAGCACTAAGGCTATCAAGTGCCTTTGATTGAGTCTTGCCTTTGTTTCAATCAAGAGTCTTTGATTGAATCAGGAGTCTTTGAAGACCTGCTTAAGTCACAAGAAAGCCTAAGTGGAATGAGTTCGAGTCACATAGTAGTGAAGCCCTCTGACCATTAAGAAGCGTATATAAACTCTGCACTGGAAGAGTGTCCTGTGTTTTGGCCAGACAAGACTCTGGGTAGCCACTGTTAAGGAGTCCCCCGGCTTTGAAAACCCAGATGTTGGTGCTTCTCTCTCTGGTAACTATGTATGTAGTGTCTCGGTCAGACAGCTAGAAACCCTGTCTGTTGATTTGTGTTTATTTGCTCTGTTTATATAATTTCTGCTTGTAGGTTCTGTTTGTATTTGATCCGAAGTTCAGGGTTTTTCCGCTGAATTAAGTGAATGATGTATGTATGTTTAATTAAAGTGAGATTGTAAACCTCTTAAAATTGCTTTCCTTAAAAAAGCAGATCAGAGAAGGTGTGCTAGCAGTCCTCCTGTGTGCTGGTGTTATTGGCCTTACACAGCAATAGTAGCTGCAAGAAATGTTGTTGTTACAGGTGTTGTCCCTTACAGTAATTGGGTGGGGGTGTTTAGGGGGAAAGATAATGAGTTCTGTTTTGGACATGAAAATGAGTTTGCTTTGAGTTTAAGATGTCTTCTGGACATCCGATTTGAGATGTCTGAAAGGCAGTTAGAAATGTGAGATTGGAGGTCAGCAGAGAGATTGGGGTAGGATAGGTAGATTTGAGATCATAAACGTGGTGATTAAATATACAAGAGCTGATGAGATCACCAAGTGAATTAGTATAGAGGGTGAAGAGAAGAGGTCCTAGGACAGAACGCTGAGAGACCTACTATAAGAGAGTGTAATCTGGATGAGGATCTAGCAAAGGAGACAGAGGTAGGATGGAGAACCAGAACAGAGTGATGTCTCAAAAACTTCTGTAAAAGTCCTAATCTGGTTTTTGAAGATTTCCATATTTCTCAGTTGTAGACAAATGACTGATATCCACATGTCAAGCAAGATTTAGAAACAGAACAGTTTATAATTTTGGTTTTTAATATCTTTCCCTTCACTGTTTTCTTATCTAACACATAAAAAAGAGGTTTTGTGTTAAACTAATTTAAATAAACTAATTTTTTAAAAAGACGTGACGACTGTATTCTTTGAGAGCATTTCATGGAGAAATGTAGAAAGAGAAGGTTAAGGGGATCAGTGTCAGGCTGCAGAGAGGTCAAGGACAAGGAGGCTTGAGGAAAAAAAAAACCATTGGATTTGTCAACTAAGAGATCACTAGTAACTAGGGAGAGAACAGTTTCAGGGGATGGCGGCATCTATTGTAATTCACCTTTTCAAGGAATTTTTTTATAAATGGCAGAAGAGAAATGGAGTAACAGAGTTGGAAGGATCAAGGGAGGGTTTTTTCAGTATAGAGGAAATATGGGCACATTGGTAGGCAGTAGGAAATGAGCCAAAAGTGGAAGAGTGAGGATGACAGAGGAGTCAGTCTTTTGGAGGACATAGGACAGAATCAAGAAGAGGGATTTAGCATCAGTAAGGAGTAAGGCCACCTTATCATGTGAAACAGGTGAAGGAAGTGAAAGTGACTGGAGGCACCTGAGTGATAGGAAATGAGGAAGAGGGGAGAAGGGGGAGTCGATGATGAATAATTTCAACTTTTTATGTAAAATAGGAGACAAGGTTCTCAGCTGAGAGAGTGGGGGAATAGAGGAGTCAGGGCAGGTTTGAGATTCAGAGATTATGCGAACTCTCACATTTCTACCTACTAGGAGCTGAAGGTCACTATTAGAAAGATAATGAAGTGTACAGTGTCTTACTCAGAACCATTCCTTCTCCTATTTCCCTTGAATATGAAACCATAGTATCATATTTGTTTATACTGTACTTACTCAGTTTGGTTGCTTTTTTTCCTTAGTTTTCCAATTTATATCTATATGCCACTTGAGAGAAGAAATTATCTATTCTTTTTTTTTAATTTTATCATGTTTGTTTAATATTTTAGTTTTCAACATTGATTTCCACAAGATTTTGAGTTACAAATTTTCTTCCCATTTCTACCCTCCCCGCCATTCCAAGATGGCATATATTCTGATTGCCTTGTTCCCCTGTCAGCCCTCCTTTCTGTCACTGCACTCCTGCCCCCGAACCCTTTCCCCTTACTTGTAGGGCAGAATAGATTTCTATGCCCCAATCCCTATATTGCTTGTTTCCCAGCTGTATGGAAAAAAAAAAAAAACAAAACTTTTTTTTTGAGCATCTGCCTTTAAGACTTCGAGTTCCAAATACTCTCTCCTCTTCCCTTCCCATCCACCATCCCTAAGAAGCAAGCAATTCAACATAG
>JAQQSZ010007741.1:0-13226 GCA_028646595.1 Phalanger gymnotis | reverse complement strand
ATTTGGCTAATTCTGCCTTTCAAGGCATTCTTCTCCTCATTGGCTTTTTGGAGCTCTTTTGCCATTTGAGTTAGTCTATTTTTTGAAGTGTTGTTTTCTTCAATATTTTTTTCATGGTTTTCTCTCATCCTCATTTCTCTTCCCAATTTTTCCTCTACTTCTCTAACTTGCTTTTCCAAATACTTTTTGAGCTCTTCCATGGCCTGAGACCAGTTCATGTTTTTCTTGGAGGCTTTTGTTGTAGGCTCTTTGACTTTATTGACTTCTTGCTGTATGTTTTGGTCTTCTTTGTCACCAAAGAAAGATTCTAAGGTCTGAGACTGTATGTGAGTGCGTTTTCGCTGCCTGGCCATGTTCCCAGAAAACTTACTTGACCCTTGAGTTTTTCAGCAGGGTATGACTGCTTGTAGTGTAAAGAGTACTTTGTTCTAAGTTTGAGGGGTTGTGCTGTTGAATTCAGAGCAATTTCTATACAGCCAGCTCTGCCACACCAGCACTCCTTCCCCAAGAACCACCAACCCGGACCTGACGAAAATCTTAAGCAGGCTCTGCACTCCTGCTCTGATCCTCCACTGAATTCCTCCCACCAGGTGGGCCTGGGGCCAGAAGTAACTGCAGCTGTAGTTCTGTAGCTGCACTTCCCCCCGCTGCCCTCCGGGTGGTGGCCGAACTGCAAACTCTTTTCACTCTGTCTCCAGTAGCTTTTCCCACTAACCTTCTCTGTTGTCTTTGGTGTTTGTGGATTGAGAAGTCTGGTAACTGCCACAGCTCACTGATTCAGGGCGCTAGGGCTTGATCAGTCATTAAGTCTTATTGATTCTGCATCCAGAGGGTCCCCCCCATTCCTCCTCTCATCTCCACATATACAGCCCCCATCCCAGCACAAGTCCACTTCTCCACACATTCCTTCATTCATGTCTCCAATGAAAACTTCTAAGAGATAATCTAGGACTGGTCAAGAGCAACGTATGTACCACCAATGGCATCACTGCCATCTGCAGAATGGTTAAAAAAAAAAGAAAAGGAAAGAAGAAAAAAGAAAAATGAAAAAGAGAATAGAAGACCTCCAGCACATTGAAGAGGTGCCCTGTAAAGGGTTAATGGGAGAACAAGAGTTGCCCATGATGAAAGTGCATAGATGGGCTATAATCAATGATCTATATTATAAGCTACATATACTACTGGAGGGAATACCCACATAAGTGTTTGGCTGGAAAATGTGGTTTTTAAAAATTAGTTTGAAAATAGAATACTGGCTTATTTAAAAGTTGTCTTGAACATTTTACTTTATAAATTTATAAAAAAAAACATTTATACTGCTTGATTTTATTTTACAATAAGAACCTGTAAAGTTGTAAAAGAAAAACTGGATTCAGTAAATATGAGAATTAAATAGATTATAAATTGGAATTCTAATACACATCAACTTCAAAGAAAATGAATTTTAGGGAGGAAAGCTATCAAACAAAATAAAAATATTTTTAAAAATATCAATTTCTCCCCTAAATAACATTAGAATAATAGTCTCAGAAAGAACTCTAGCACCCCTACTGGAGGACACAGATTGAAGGACTGCAGCTGGCAGAGTAGACAAAGACATTCAGAAATTAATATTGAATGGGACTAGGGCCCAAGGAAGGGTTGCTGGTGGCCAGGGAGGCTGTGCCAACTGTGGTCACTTACTCTCTGGAGTGTTTCCTTCATCCGTAGTCACTGGTTTGGGTTAGGACAAGAGGCCAAGACTCCAGAAACATGGTAGAAAGTTGTTGGGTCAAGAAATTAGGAGCATGGCCAACATTTAAACAAATGTCTTGGCATCTTGCCAGCCCCTTTTGCTAGCCTTGGGGGATGCTAGCGTATGCCTAATAAGTATGTAAGGTGATCCAACTGACCCAGATGGAAAATCATGGCAGGATAGCTAGAGAAAAGATCTGATAGGTTCTAGTCAAGGAATTAGAATAGCTGGCCCTTTAGAAATGTGCCCAGTAATTTTTGGCTAGACTGAAATTTAAAAACTTTCATGCTCTGTAACTTATTGATTCAATGTTTTTATATTTCCTTAATTCTTTTGCTTTCCTTTTTTCCTCTAGTTGCTTGGTAAAGTCCCTTTAAAATAATTTTAACATTTAAAATATTAATTTTTTTGAATTCCATATTTTATTTAATATTTTTTAGTTTTCAGTATTGATTTCTACAAGATTTTGAATTACAAATTTTCTCCCCATTTCTACCCTCCCCCCACTCCAAGATGGCATATATTCTGATTGCCCTGTTCCCCAGTTAGCACTCCCTTCTGTCACCCTACTCCCCCCATCCCATTTCCCCTCACTTTCTTGTAGGGCAAGACAGATTTCTGTGCTCTGTTGCCTGTATATCTTATTTCCCAGTTGCATGCAAAAATCTTAGCAGAATAGAAAATTTGACTTTCAGACACAAGAATCAAGAGAAGCATGAACAGGTAAACAAGAAAGAGAAATCATAAAGGACTTACTAAAGTTGAACTGTTTTGTTTACATTCCTACGTTGTAATTCATGAGACCTTTCTCAGTATTAGGGTAGTTGAAGGGAATATGCATATATATAGACAGAGGGCACAGGGTGAGTCGACTATGAAGGGATGATATCTAAAAAAATAAAATTAAATTAAGGGATGAGAGAGGAATATATGGAGAGAGGGAGAAAGGGAGAGATAGAATGGGGTAAATTATCTCACATAAAAGTGACAAGAAAAAGCAGTTCTGTTGGAAGGGAAGAGGGGGCAGGTGAGGTGGAATGAGTGAATCTTGCTCTCATCAGATTTGACTCGAGGAGGGAATAACATACACACTCAGTTGGATAAAATATTAATTTTTAAAAATAATTTTAATTATTTTCTTTATTGAACTAAAGAGCTATGACTGCAGCAAGGCCGATAGAGAGAAGATGAATTTGAGTACCTCCAAGATGAGTTGTCATGTCTCTTCACTGCACCTCAGTTTTGTCATCTATAAAATGACAGAGTTGGATTAGATGGGATTCCTTCCCACCTTCTGAGGCTCCTTAAAGGCCTAGATCCATGGTCTTAAGTACAGGGCACTAATTGCTTGTATGAAGAAAGTCCAGTCCATTCATTCTAGACTCTTAGCGAAAAGCCAAGTGGTTAGCTGATCAAACAATAAGCATTTATTAATCAACCACTATTGCTTGTACCTTTAAAAATTCTTTTTCATCATGAACTTAATCTTCAAAAAGCATTTTAAGTACAAGGAGAACAAAAAAGAAGGTTGTCTAAGAACCTGTGAACTTTTGTTACATACAATTGGGGGGGATTAAAGTGTATTTTAAATTTAATGAAGTAACAACAAAATTGTCCTGCTCATTTCCTTCCTTTTTGCTTCCATATATTTTTTACATCTTTATGGCATCTTTTCTTTCTTAAAATCTTTCACTGCCCTCCCTATAGAAGCTTTTCCCCTTTGTTAAAAGAAAAAAAAATAGTCTAACCAAGCAAAACAGATCAACACATTGGTCATATCTGGAAATGTCCACCTCTTTGCCAAAAGGCATGAAGCATGCTTCATAACTGAGCTTTTAAAAAAATAAATTCTGAATTTAACAAATTCCAAATAAAACGAGCATTTTCATATACACTACAGAACTACAGAGGATCGAACACTTAACTATGAATCTCTTTTATTTAAATCTTGCTTTTATTTTAATGTATAGTTCATCTAAGTATAATACATTTAACATGTAACTTTCAAAGCTGTCCTGCTTCTCCGTGATTCGTTTTGGTCTTCCTTCCTTCTCTCTCTCTCTCTCTCTCTCTCTCTCTCTCTCTCTCTCGTATACCTATCATCTCATCTCTATCTCCTTCCTCTACCCTTTCCCACTGAAAAAAAAGAAATAAAAACAAAACTCTTATAACAAAATTGCATGGTCAAACAAAACAAATTCGCAAAACAGTCATGTCCAAAAATATATTTCTCATTCTGCATCACCATTATCTTCTACAAAAAAAAATACTCTATCATCTATTTATTTGGAGGTGAATAGCAAGCTTTGTCATCAGTACTCTGGAATTGTGGTTGGTCATTGCATTGATCAGAGGTCTTAAGTATTTCAAAGTTGTTCATCTTTACAATGTTGTTGTACAGATTGTTTTCCTGATTCTTCTCACTTCACTTGTATCAGTTTATGCAAGCCTTCTCATATTTTTCCAAGACCATCCCTTTCATCATTTCTTACAGTTCAATAAGATTCCATTCCATTCTATTCATACACGATAATTTGTTCAGCCGTTCCCCAATCAATGGGTATCACCTTAATTTCCAGTTCTTTGCTGGAAAGAATAGATAGATAGATAGATAGATAGATAGATAGATAGATAGATAGATAAATAGATGAATATATGGATGGATAGATAGATGGATGGATAGATAGACACAGACAGATAGATAGATAGATAGATAGATAGATAGATAGATAGATAGATAGATAGACAGATAGATAGGTGGATGGATAGATGGATAGATGGATGGAAGGGTGGATGGGTGGATGGGTGGATAGATGGATAGATGGATGGATGGATAGATGGATGGAAGGGTGGATGGGTGGGTGGATGGATAGATAGATCTATATCTTTCCTTTTTCTTTGATATTTTGATCTTATTGGGGTATAGGCCTAATAGTGGTATCACTGGGTTAAAGGGTACTTAGTTTAATCACTTTTGGGCCATGGTTCCAAATTGCTTTCCAGAAACATTTCAGCAGTCCACCAGCTCCACTAACAATGTACCTGTTTCTCCATAGCCCTACAAATGTCATTTTCCTTTTTTGGTTATTTCTGCCAATCTGGTGTGTGTAAAGGAATAGAGATGATTATAGAAACAATCTGAGAGTCGCTTTAATTTCTCTAATTATTAATGATTTGGTACATTTTTATATGGTTGTTAGCTTGGATTTCTTCCTGGGAAAATTTGTTCATATCATTTGATCATCTATATATGAGGAAATGGTTCCGGTTCTTATAAATTTTAATTAGTTCCTCACATATCTTTGATATGAGAATTTCATCAGAGAAAGTAGTTGCAATTTTTCCACCTAACTAACCATTTCCCTTTGAATTTTGACTACACTGATATTGCTTGGGTAAAATCTTTTAATTTCTTTAAGTCAAAAGTGTCCATTTTATAATTTATCTTTGGTGCTCTTTTAAAATAATGCATCAATAGTTTCAGTAAGTCAGTATTTGACTTAGTGCATTAGGAAGGTAAGCAGATTGTAAACCCTAGAAAGAACATAGGGACATAGCTAGAAATTATGCTGAATCATTTCTTCTTCTTCTTCTTCTTCTTCTTCTTCTTCTTCTTCTTCTTCTTCTTCTCCTCCTCCTCCTCCTCTTCCTCCTTTTTCTTCTTCTTCTTTCTTCTCCTTTTTCTCCCTCTTCTCTACCACCACCATTTCACTTGCAATCAAAAGCTAAACAAAACAAAACACTTTGCTTTTAACAAAGCAAAACAAATCCAAATAAAGATCCTGACCAAAAATGCATCTCTTTCCATACTTTGAGTCTATCACCTGTCAGGAGGTAGGTAACATGTTTCATCATAGGTGTTCTGGAGAAATGGTTGGTTATTACTTTGATGAGAGTTCTTAAGTCTTTCAAAATAGCTTTTATTTGCTATGTTGTGTCATTGTATAAATTGTTCCCTTGGTCCTGCTCACTTCACTCTGCATTAGTTCATATTTCTTGCCAGAATTCTCTGAAAATATCTCTTCCATCAATGATACTTCATTACATTCATAAATCACAGTTCGGTCAGCCATTCCTTGAGTGAAGAACACCCTACTTAACTTCCACAGCTTTTCTTTTTTTTTCTTTTAATTCCCCATTCAGGATCAGGAAGTTTGTTTTGCTTTTGCCAAGTATCATTCTCCCTGTTAATTGCCCTTTTCCTGTCTCTGCTTGTTTTCCTGTTGATTTTGATATATTTCCTTGATGTATTTCTACACTAAATCCTCTGGGTGTATGTGTTCTCAACCTTGCTTTATCTAGTTCAGCAGATATCACTTGATGTCTTCTCTCCCACTCTATGATTGCATCCTCTTCTTCTTATGTACTCCCATTATTAGGAATAGCTGTTATAAATATTTTTAAACATATAAGTCTTCTCTCTTTCTTATATCTTTGCAGTTTGGTAATTGTATCTGTAGTTAAAGGTGTGTATGCAGTTTAGTGACTATTTTTAGATATAACTTCACATTTTTTTCAAAACCATTGGACCATTTTATAGATTCCGCAACAATAAACTAATGTATTTACCCTCCCACATCCCTTATGACAATGATTATTTTCCTCCTTTTGTCATCTTTACCAGTCTGACAGGTATGAGGCAGAACCTCAGGGTTGTCTTAATTTATATTTCTTTTATGTTAGTAAATTTGGGCTATTTCCCTTAATCTAGTTGATAGCTTGAATTTCTTTTTTTTAAAAGATCAGTTTTTATTGATGCTTCCTGTTTTTTTAACACCCTCCCAAAGAGTCATCTGGAGCATATAACAAATACTATTTTTTCAGATTAAAAAAAAGAAAAAGGGGAGAAATCAGCATAACCGAACAATGATTGAAAATATGTGCCATGTGTAATCTTGGTGACCCTCCCATTTTTGCAAAGGCATGGAGTGTGGATTTCTTCTCATATCCTTTCAAGCCATGCTTGTTTTTTTTTTTATAATTTTGCAGCATTCACTTTTGATTGCACATGGTAGAAGGAGGGGAGAAAACGTTTGTTTTTTAAATTTGCACTATTATAGATATTGTGTATATTGTTTTCTTGACTGGGCTTACTTTGCTTCAGCTTGTTTAGATCTTTCTATATTTATTTGAATTGATTCATCATTTCATATAGAACAGTAATATTCAATTACATTCATGTACCACAATTTGTTTAGCCATTCCCCAACTTATGGGCATCTACTTTGTTTCCAATTTTTAGCTATCACTTTCATTTCTTTTGAAAATCAACTGTTCAACCACTCCCTTGCTGGGGAATGACTCTTCTTCTTATATGTTTGTACCAGTTCCCTATACATTTTGACAATCAGTTCTTTATCTGAGATATTTTCTGACAAGATTTCCTCCGAGTTAATACTTTTGCTTTTAGTTATAATGGCATTGATTTTGCTCATGCAGAAGCATTTCTGTTTAAAAATTGTACATTTTCCCCAGCTTCTGTGATAAGAACTCACTGTTTGACGAAAACTGGAAAATAGTATGGCAGAAACTGGGCATAGACCAACATCTGACACTGTATACCAGAATAAAGCACAAATGGGTACATGATCTAGGTATAAAGGCTAATACTGTAGACAAATTAGGTGAGCAACGAATAGCTTATCTTGTCAGATTTATGGGAAATGGAGGAATTTATGATCAAACAAGAGATAGAGAACATTATGAAATGCAAAATGGATAATTTTGATTACATTAAATTGAAAAATTTTTGCATAAGCAAAGCCAATGCAACCAAGGTTAGGAGGGAAGCAGAAAACTGGGAAAGAATTCTTACAACTAGAATCTCTGATAAAGGTCTCATTTCTAAAATATAGAGAGAACTGAGTCAAATTTACAGAATATAAGTCGTTCCCCAATTGATAAATGGTCAAAGGATATGAACAGGCAGTTTTCAGAGGAAGAAATTAAAGCTATCTATCGTCTTACGAAAAAATGTTTTAAATCACTATTGATTAGAGAGATGAAAATCAAAACAACTCTGAGGTACCACATCACACCTATCAGATTGGCAAACATGACAAAACAGGAAAATGATAAGTGTTGGAGAAGATGTGGGAAAGTTGGAACATTAATTCATTGATGCTGGAACTGTGAGCTGATCCAACCAGTGTGGAGAACAATTTAGAACTATGCCCAAAGGGCTATAAAAATGCACATGCCCTTTGACCCAGCAATGTCGCTTCTAGGGGTGTATTCCAAAGAGATCATAAAAATGGGAAAAGGTCCCACATGTACAAAATATTTATAGCAGCTCTTTTTGTGGTGGCCAAGAACTAGAAATTGAGGGGGTGCCCATCAATTGGGGAATGGCTGAACAAGTTGTGGTATGTGAATGTAGTGTAATTGTAATTATATGTATTGTATGTAATGTAATTGTATTATGAATGTAATTGTGCTATAAGAAATGATGAGCAGGCAGACTTCAGGAAAATCTGGAAAGACTTATATGAACTGATGCTGAGTGAAGTGAGCGGAACCAGGAGAACATTGTACACAGTAACATTGTACACTGGGCAAGGACTGCTTTTGATAGACTTCGCCCTTCTCAGAAATTCAAGGACCTAAAACTTTTTCAAAGGATTTATGATGGAAAATGCCATCCACATCCAGAGAAAGAACTGTGGAGTCAGAATACAGAGTGAAGCAGATTCTTTTCTCTTTTGTTTTGTTTTGTTTTCTTTCTGATAGTTTCTCATTTGTTATATTTCTTTCATGCAACATGATTAATGTGAAAATGTGTTTAATAGAAATGTATGTGTAGAGGACATATCGGATTGCATGCCACCTTGGGGAGGGGGGAAGAGGGAGGGGGAGAATATTTAAAAGTTATGGAAATGAATGTTGAAAACTAAAAATAGATAAATTAAATATTTTTTAAAAACATGTATCTTTAGTTAAGTATTCTCCACCTAGCCATGGTTGTGAAAGGTATCTCAGGAAGCTCCACTGTTCAGGCTCATACAATCTAGGGACTGATCACCAACCTGAGGACTATACCTGGATTAAGATGACCTTGGCTGTTAACTCCAGTGTGCTCAGCCAGCCCACATACCTATGGTATCATGGCTATCCATTTGGCAATATGTCAACTGAGAATATATTAGATAGGGAAACAAAGCTGTGCATGAAAGAGAAAGTAAAGAGGTAAATTTTGGTAGGAAGTGTATTGAGATCCAGAACACTACCAGTAGGGCATTAGGCTGCCTGGGATAGCTGAATGCGTCAGATGGGTGACTGAAGGGAACAGGTGGGTGGGACAAATATCTAAGTAGGAGATGAGACCAGAACGGCAAGAGGCCAGACATGAACATTTCCGAGGTGGCATGGTAAAGTGGAAAGCCCATGGGATCTGGAAACAGGAGACCTTGATTCAAATCCTAATGATGACACTTACTGGCTATATTCAATTTAATTCAAATCAATAAACATTTGTTGTTGTTACTGTTTAAGCATTTTCAGTTGTGTACAACTCTTTGTGACCCTATCTGGGGTTTTAGTGACAAAGATAATGGAGTGGTTTGCCATTTCCCTCTCTGGCTCATTTTGTAGATGAAGAAAGTGAGGCAAATAGGGTTAAGTGACTTGCCCAGGGTCACACATCTGGTAAGTGTCTGAGGCTGGATTTGAACTTTGATCTTCCTGACTCTGGAACTGCACTCATTGTGCAGCCTAGCTGGCCAGACATTTACTAAACACCCACTTTGTGCCAGATCCTGTGCTAAGTGCTGGAGACGCAAATAATAAAAACATAGTCCCTGACCTCAAGAAACTTACAATCTAATGGAGGGAGACACACAAAAGGAAGCTAAAAAGCTGGGGGTGGGAAGGGAGGGGAGCAGCATCTTGTTCTGCAGAGGTGAAATCAGGCAGAGTTGCAGGTGTAAAGTGTAGTGAATTGGAAGTCCAGTTTCTCCCCTCTCTAAAGGAAGGCTTTGGGAGGATTTTGGTGCTTTACCCTCCAGTCCTCCAATCAGACTCAGATAGGAGAGGAGGCTGGCTTGAGTTAGCAACGTGGTGACGAGCTTATGCTAGGAGGGGTATCTTATCTCATGGAGATTAAACCAGGCAGGTTGTTAGATGGTACCATAGAGACCCCCACATTTTACAAATGGGGAAACTGAGGCCCAGAGAGTTTAATTGTCTTGCTCCAGCTTATACATTCAATAAGTAACAGAGTTAGGATTTGAACTTAGGTCTTCTAACTCTAAATGTCTGTAATATACTCACTCATATAACACATACCATTCAGGCCCCCATTGTTTGAAAGCCATGTCACCCTCTCCCTGGGTTTTCTGATACCGTGGGGGGACAGCAGATCTAGGGTCTCCGGAAATAACTCCAGATCCACTAATGGCATTCTCCCAAGCCCAGTTCCATTTAGCCAAATAGTCAGACTAGCTTTTACACAGAAATATTTACTTCAGAAGGCATAATCACAAATTGGACTCACTCCTCCACCAAGCAGGAATGGGGCTGTTAATCTTTCCCTTTCCCCGTATCTCAGTCTTTGGAAAGGGAAGGAGATTAGGTTTGTAGTTTATCTTAGTTCCTACAGGATTCTAGTTAAAAATCCCCTCTCTCAAGGCTAGAATTGATTTCTCATGTTGTCTTCTCAAGGCTTCCATGCTAGGCTGTCTGGTTGCACCATCCTGCCTACAATCCTGGCTCCAAGGTCACCCTGGTTCAAACTCCTTAGTTCAGTCAGGTGGGGATCAGCTCTGGCACCTGTAACCGAAGATGAACAACAGAGCAAAAACAAACACCCCCAGACCTCTTTCTTAAGCCAGGATTAAAAGTGGGAGCAGGGGAAAGAAAGTCAAAGTCTTTCCCCTCTCACCAGTTCAATTCATGGTGAGCTCCGGTCGGTTGCTGGTGACGTCTGGACACAGTAAAAAAGCAAACAAAACAAAAAACAACAGATACACGTGCAGGAGAAAGAGGGCTAAAGAAAAGGTCTGAACAGAGCGATGGGCTCGGGCTGGCCAGTTTCAAAGATTCAGGCAGCCAATCAAGGAGGCTATTCCCAGCCACGTAGTAGGAGACACAATTTTCCATATTGTCCAAACTGGACATGCCCAGCCCAGTCCAGGTTACACATAACTTTTTTTGAGCCTCAGTTTACTCACATATAAGATTGGAGAGAGAGGTGGATACTGCTTATACTCCCTTTCTCATAGGTTGTTTTAGGGGAAGTACGTTGTTGACTTTAAAGTTCTGCATAAGCTTGAGTTACCTGTTATCTTCACTTTTTTTGTGGAGAGCTGGCTTGTCCCCTTCTGCTGCTTCTGAGGATGTCCACTAGGGGGCAGCCAAGGGACAGAAGAGAGAGTCATCTCTTTGATAATGGGTCCCAAGGAAGAGCTCCTTGGATCCATCTGTGAGTAATATTGGTTTTGTGTGTGGGCAGAGGCAGAGAGTTATTTCCAGAGAGTCTAGACCCGCTCTCCCTGCAAACCCTCTTAAAGGTATCAGAAAAACCTGGGAGAGGAGTGAAATGGCTTTCAAACAGTGGGAGCCAGAATGGTGTGTATCACGTAAGTAAATATATTACAGACGTTTTGAGTCAGAAGACCTAGGTTCAAATCCTAGCTCTGACACTTACTTAGGTGGATATTTTAAGGAAGCATTAGGAGTCTTACAAACTCCCTGTTTTAAGTCAACAAGAACTTTTTAAGTACCTACTATGTGCCAAGCATCTTAGCACAGTGCCTGGCACATAGTAGGTACTTAATATATGTTTAGTTAATTGACTTGAATTCAACAGGTACTTATTAAGCATCAGTAATATGCCCAGCTGTCTGGCCGCACCATCCTGCCTGTAATTCTAGCTTTAAGGGTGCCACATTTCAGACTCCTGGGTCTGGTAGTAATCACCTCTGGCACCTGAAACAGAGGACATACAACACAGAATAGAAATAAACATGCTCAGGAGAAATGGACCTGGGAATGTAGGGAAAATGAGTAGCCTAAGAAATGGTTTCTGCCTAGGAAATAAATAATTTAGCTGGAAGAAACATCATCATCATCTTCCTCCTCCTCCTCCTCCTCCTCATCGTCACAACCACCCTGAGATGTTTGTACTATTATTACTCTTAATTTACAGTGACAAAAATTGAGACTCATAGAGATTAATTAACTTATCCAAAGTCACACAGCTAGAAATCCTGAGACAGGATTTGAATCCAGGTCTTTGAAACTCCATGTTTAATACTCTATCCACTATATTATTCTGCCTCTTGTAAAGCAGAAGAGCTAAATCGGACCTAGGTGGTGCAATGGATAGAGTGCCAGGCCTGGCTCATCTTTCTGAGTTTAAATCTGGTCTCAGACACTTTCTAGCTGTGTGACCCTGGGCCAGTCACTTAACCCTGTTTGCCCCTGTTCCTCACCTGTAAAATGAGCTGGAGAAGGAAATGATAAACCACTCCAGGATCTTTGCCAAGAAAGCCCTAAATTGGGTCACAGAGAGATGGACATGGGTGAAACAACATAGAATATTAGAACTATAAGGGTCCTTAGAGATCCCCTGATTCAATGTCCCCATTTTCCAGGTGAGGAAACAGACTCAGAGAGATGAAGCAACTTGTCCAAAGAGACATAGATTGTTTGTAACAGAGCTGGTACTAAAACTGGTCTGCTGATTCCTTTTCTGATATTCTTTCCATTGCATCATGCAGCCTCTAAGCTAGAGAGATATTGGCCCCCTTGCTGGTCCTCCCACAGGACCCTCCATCTCCAGTCTCAGATGTTTGTTGTTACTGTTGCTGTTTATCCTTCATCCTCCAAGAGGACCATGACATCAGGGAAGTGATGCCATGACATGCAAGGGAATTGGATTTTAGTGAGGGAGGGCTGTGCAAAGTCACCAGCCTCACTTTCTCTTCCAGAGCCATCTGGGTCCAGTGATCAGGTATTCATCAGGACGACTGGAGATGGCCCTAGGTGCACTGGAAAACCTTGGCCTTTTTGCACTGGCTGTCCAAATAATGCCTTCTTCTCTTCTTTCTTTTTTCTTAATTTATTTATTTAATTTAATATATTTAGTTTTCAGCATTGATTTTCACAAGAGTTTGAATTACAAGTTTTCTCCCAATTTCTACCCTCCCCCTCCCACTCCAAGATGGCATCTATTCTGGTTGCTCCATTCCCCAGTCAGCCCTCCCTTCTGTCACCCCACTCCCCTCCCATCCCCTTTTCCTTTCCTTTCTTGTAGGGCAACATAAATTTCTACACCCCAATGCCTGTGTATCTTATTTCCTAGTTGCTTGCAAAAACTTTTTTTTTGTTTCTGAATATCTGTTTTTAAAACTTTGAGTTCCAAATTCTCTCCCCTCTTCCCTTCCCACCCACCCTCCCTAAGAAGGCAAGCAATTCAACATAGGCCACATGCATATCATTGTGTAGAACCCTTCCACAATACTCATGTTGTGAAAGACTAACTATATTTTGC